>JAPMOR010019174.1:0-72842 GCA_026543865.1 Argiope aurantia | reverse complement strand
TTTTTTTTTTTTTAAATAAAAGAGAATATACATTCCGAGTTATATATGACGCTCTAAAAATTTACGAAGTAGCTGTGAAAAGGAATCAGGAGAATGAAATGCATTGTTCTATAAAAATTTCAGATAGTTTGGAAACACTAATCGGTTTATATTAATAAATAGTTGTTTTGGCAGCTATCTAGATAGCCGGGAATATTGATTTCCTTTCATTGCAGTTAAGTCATTTAGATGTAACTTCATACCCGATATATAAGCCATTATTCATATTCATGTCAGATATTAAAGTAGTGCTATTTTAATTCTCTTGCATATAAACTATTAATTGTTTATATGAACCTTTCTTATGGTCCCAAGACATCATTAACCCTGTTTCAAGCATAAATGACAGGTGTACTAACTAACTTTTCACTTTTTAATTCTTTTTGTAAACTGCACCGATGTTAAATATAATCCTTCTTAAATTCTCAAAAATAGAAAATCACGTGATTAAATATTTAATGGCAAAAAAAAAACTGGACGATTCAGTTAAAAGGACTCAAGGCAATCTATTGGAAACTAGGCAAACAAATTAAATAGATATCGTAGAATAATAATTTATTAAATTTGTAAATGATGTATATTTTTTGCAATAATATAATAAAACGTTATGGGTGGAAAAATGTCAACATTTCACTTAGTTTTTAATTAAATGATATTCTAACTATAAATTCAAATAAAAATGCACTGAGTCGCACATTCCCACTTTCCAAAGTATGCATGTGCCAAATTTGGTGGGTTAAAGTGAAATTGTCTAGCTTGTAGCGTATCAATACACACACACACACACATTTTTATTATTATTATTACAACTTATTTATTATTATTAACTTTTTTCAGAGAATAAGATTTATAATATTTTTTCAGGATCAATACTTCTATTTCTCACTATAATAAATATTCCTAGAATTGATTTTTATAATTATGATTTATTTTGATAACAATTTATGACAGCAATCGAGTCCTAGTAGACTTCACGTGGACTATTTAGTTTTAGTTATGTTAAAGTCCCATTTTTTTAAAGCAACACTGGTTCCATTTTGAGACGGGCTTCCTAATTTTGAATTGCTAGCAGATGACGAGGCTGATACTACGCTTTGCATGTCACGCATTACACTTATTAGGAGAGAATATGGCCCAGACTGATTTAATATATTAAATGCAGTTCTTAACTGGAATCGGGTTTTGAATCAAGGAAGCTCCGTCCCCGCCGTTCCGTCGTATCACATCTTGTTGTGAAATCATAGAAATTTGGGATATTTATCGGTAGTTAGGATTGAAGATATGATTTGCGCTGTAATTTAGCAAGAAGTTTATCTCCAAATTGGCAGAAAATGCTTATGAATGATTGTCCTAAATGAATTGGATAAAGAATGCAATGGCATGAAGTGGTGTCATAGATGGCAGTGGTGAGGAGCAAAGTGCTCTGAATGATCGTTCACATTCGATGGGGTAAAGAATGGAATGGCATGTAGTACCTTTGAAACTAATGACGTGGAGCAGTCTGATCTTAAATGTACGGGTTGAATGCCAATGAAGCAATTAAGGAATCGTGGCTAATTGGTTGAGAAGAATTCAGTGGTATTTGCATCACTTTTAACTTCAATGACATGGAGCCCAGTGACTGGAAAACAGTTTCATAAATGAACTCTAAGGAATAAGAAATAAATGAATGCTAAAAATAAGAATCAATAAATAAGGGCTAAAGAATGGAATGACCGAGTACCCATGGCTCCATTGCTTTTCAATGAAGTGATCATAATTGACTGGCCCAAATGGAAGAGTGGAGTAGCATGTGACTCCATTTACTACATCCTTTAACTCCAATGACATGGCGTCCAGTGATCAGAAATTAATCGCCAAATGGCCGGGCTCAAGAATGCATTGATACCAAGTGCTAATGACTTTGATGTCGTGCTGTGAAGTGTTCGTGGCTTATAAGGCCTAAATGGACGGGTTAACGAATGATATATAATGCAGTTGACTCGATTGACGTAATATGGAGTGATCGAGAAGGAAAGGTTCAAACAAGTGGCCTAAAGATGGGAATGGTGTAAAATGCCTTAAATTCTAATGAGTAGAGTAGGATACTTGTTAATAATCAGCTTAAACAAATACATTTAAGGAAAGAATAACAGAGAGCTAAAGTCACTGACGGGGAATGAACTAATCATGAGTAATCGTTCTGAATTTGAAACTAAGCGTATCGAATCCAAATTTTTTAAATATCTTGTGTGCTTAGAATTTTTTTTTAACTTAAAAACTTTTATTGCTCTAGACGATAAAAGATTTAGAAGAAAAACTGCTTTGGATTTTTGATAAGGGATTGAAATACTGCCTTAAAATTGTATGAATTAATTCTTCAAATAATCCCTTTAACCCTTTGAAAACCAATTTTTTAAAAACGTTTTTCTCTGCAATCGCGTAAAAAATGAAGATAATATCTTCTTCATTAGACAAATCTATTCGATTGTTTTGAAATGTTTTTAAACCCTCGTGGCTAGAACATGATGACCAAATACACCTCCCCCCCAATCAAAAACACTACTTTTAGTTAGAACTATTTAAGCTGATTTTAAAAGGTTAGTGGGATGCATATGCCCAGTTGGTAGTCAATGTGTTAAAGCAATGGAGATGCCATGATTCCACAATGTGCATGATATGACATGAATTACTTTCACTCTGTGTAAATGGATACTTGCTAGGTAATAAAGATGAAATTTAAGAGCATTTCCACAGCTTTCAGCTTTTTAAAACAATCGTAATTAATGAAAATCTATTGAAATATTTTTAAATCGAATTTCCTTTTAAAAGTGAAAGACTTTCTCTCTTAAACTTTTATCACGTGCTTTATACTTCTAATACATAATTAAAATACATTTTAAATGTCCCTTAATGCATTGTACGAAAATCCGCAGCTTGTTAAACAAGAAAGATCCTCAAAGAGGTGCTATGAGATAAATATAAAACAAAATCAGATTTTTCTCTAGGAAAAGAGAGAAACTCATCCCTATCTCCTTTTTAGCTCATTTCTCAATAGTAAGGGATGAAGGTTAGATAAAATAAGACGAACTTATTTAACTTCATTTTTATTTACACACAAACAAAACCAATTAAAAAGTTTTGCTTCTGCACAAATAAACACTTAATTCTTTGCTTTTGCTATTTTATTTTAGATTTATTCATTTAAAACAATCTTAGATTAAATAATTCCATAATTAATATCATGAATGATTAATAAGAATTAATGTTTATGGCTGCATGTATCTGATATAAAAATTGTCTAATTATATATCAGATACATGCAATTTTTAAATCTAAAAAAAATATTTTCTTTGACTTTTTGTCATACTAACATTACTTTTGGTATGTCATTTGTGCTTCAAAATACTGAGAAGAAAACTAAATATGGTTTCGAAATGGCTTCCTTTTAACAAATTTCGTCCAAATTTTATCAAACATTTCAAAAGTTTGTGACAAGACAACAATAGTGTTACTGAATTTCATTTATCTAAATCGTACATTTCTTACGCTCTCGTGCACGAAGATACAAAGAATCGCCAAAAAATTCACACTAGAAATTTTTTTATAGATTCTTGCATTTCAGACTTTCCCGAGTTCGAAAGCACATTTTTGATAAGACATCTGTCGAGCTGTTTCTCTGTAAACACAATAATTAAAAGCATAGGATATCTGATTTTTGGGTTTGACATTAAATTTATAGATTTTTACAAATTTTGGAAGAATCCATTCAGAAGAAGTCTGCCTATCCTAGTACAAGTGAACACAGTAACTAAACAAACGACAAGAGCTAGATACATGAAATCTGACACGCAAGTTATGTGCATTAAATGTAGATCTGTATCATAATCGAACCATGAATGGAATTTAGAATATCATCTTGTGACTACAACTCTAGTTCTGCGTCATATTTTAGTTTCAATCACAGGAAAGAAAAAGTGTCCAAATACATATTGGATTTTCTGGTACTTGATTATTAACCGCATGCCAATAATTAATTCCCACAGATCACACACTAAATTAAAGCCAGGCATCGATATTGCAGTAGGTATTAATTCAGTTTTTGAATCCTTATAACATTAAAGTATCTATCTTTTGACCTTGAAGTCAGAACATTTCCTTATTAAAAAATTGTCTTTCTCAAAGGTATATTTTAAGATATTTAAATTGTATTAAAATAAGATTATTCAGATTAGTTTTTAAAAAGTATATTGTAAAACGGTCCCTTTTACACAAGGGAAAAGAACTGCTTCACTTTGGAATTTGCTAAATGACAATCGCGCTCATTTGTTCAAGATTGGAATTCCATTGGGAAGAACCAACAGCTAATTGGAACGCTGATCTTATAACAATTCATTGAATAATTTTGAGAATTCTAGTTCTTCAAATCTCAATTCAGCATCTAGCTCGATTCTTTACATCAGAATCCGTAACAAATTTATCTTATCAAAACAAATAATAGTTATCAATAATAAAGCTAAAATAAAAGAATCCGTTGAAAAATATTTTTAGCAACAACTTATTCTTTTTAGAATTGTTTAAAATAAAATATGTAAAATGGTAAATTCAATAAAAATATATTTAAGAAAGATAACAAAATTTATCAGTTACGGATAGAGTTTCAAAAAATAATATTTTCATGGAAGCATCAAGGAGAAAATTTTTTAGTTTTTGATATTAATATGGAAGAAATGTTAGTCTGAATGAACTATTTTAAAAGATATGTATTATTAAAATTGAAATTCAAGCATCAAATATATTTTAAAATTTTGAAAACTATTTTTATTTATAGAAGTGTTCCCTAAATTCCCCTTTTGTATCCTTTTCTCCAAATAACAAACAAGGAAAAATAATAAAAACTCAAATATATTAAACCAAATTCAATCTTTTTTAAATAATAGAATCATACAATTTTTGTTTCCAAGACTATTTTTTCATAGAATATCTTTCTTTGCGCAGAATGTTTTTAAATTTTAAATTCAACATTCAATTTAATAGGTATTTGTCTCTATAATCAAAAATTTTATTTTAAATCAGGCATTCACAAAAGGCTTGTGTGCTACAATCTAAATTGAAAGACCAAATGTTCTTTTGGAAACATTTACTGAACTACTGCACTTCAGCTTTCTCAAATTAGGAAACTTCAAGTTGTTTCGAGTCTTTTTGAAAAATTATAAAAATACATTATGAAGAAATGCTTCCTAATTATTTCTGCAAACCATAAAATGTAAAGAATGGAAACGTTTCAAGAAAATGGAATTCCTTATACTTCACCGCTATTTCTTTTCTTACTGTTTGAAATTATTTTTCTTCCTTCTTCAAAAAATGTCGTTTGGTAAAAAAAAAAAAAAGAATTAATGATCAACAGAAAACAACTTTCGAGTGTAACCATTTCTTTTCTTCTAATTATAAGTCGGAAGATACGAAAAAGTTTGAAAGACTTTTTTTTTTCTCTCTCTTTTCACAAAAAGGGAGCTAACAAGAAAAATGTCGCAAAATTTTTATTTTGTTTCTCTTTTTCTTTTCGACAATTTCTTTTTTTTATCAAGAAATTGTCTTCGAGTAAAGCGAATATTTTACGATGAATGAAGAATATTATTGAATGCGACGGTAGGAAAAAAAAAGAATGGAATGTTTTTATTCGATGTTTTCGACCAGAAAAATTTCTGTTTTGTCGGAACAGGTGGGGATGTTGTTTCTGGCCCTCCCAGAACGCGCCGCTAGCTTGTTTGCGCCACTAGCTTAAATATTAACTTCCTTTTTACAATGCATTACACGAAACTAAGCACATTGTACTAGTAAACAGAGTTAACTGTTCCATATAAAAATCTCTTACGACATAGGAAAACTTGTCCAAATTGTTTGTTTCTGACGAAATTGTGTAATTAAACATATTTCCTGAACAATAAAAGTCCTACTTAACCCTTCACTAAATCTAAAATTAATGTAAAATGTAAATATTTTAAAGAATGTTTATTTCTAACAAGGGGAGGGCACGGGGTTGAAATCTGAGATCAGGATGATATTTAGTATAATGATAGTATACATTTAGAATGTTCATTCATGAAAATATTAAAAAGCAATGGCCAGACGATTTCGAGAAAATGGCCTCAAACTTTTGGTAAATCTGATATACTGATAACTTGACTCCCATCCCGATGATCCCGATGGCATGGTTATCTAAGTAACCATCTCGTATGCGGAAGGTCAGGGTTCGAACCTTGCTAGGATTTTTTTTCTTTAATAACTTTTATTCAATTGAAAATTTGTAAATACTCTTAATTAATATGGTTTTTTTTTTATTTTTTCATCCAAAATAAATATTTATTATTGAAATACATAATAATAAAATTAAAATTTTAAAAGAAAAAAATTGTAAATGCAATTGCATTTTTTAAACAAAATAAAGTAATTTAAATTTAATTAACTATTTACAGATAGCTTTTATTAATTATGAAAGGATGAATATTTATTCCTTTAATACGTAAATTATAATTTAATGTTTAAAAGAAAAATAATTAAAAACGTAACATTAATGGCTAAAGATAATTTAACTTGTTTGCATCAGTTTCAAACAATTAATTTTCAAATTCTTGGATTTTAATTATAATAAATTATCAATTCTAACTCATCGGGGTTTTATTTATTTCAAAAATTGAAGGGAGCTGCTGATATTTGTTAAATATGTAAGCAAATATCCCCAACTGCAATAATAAAAAGAAATAGTAGAGAGCAGGTGTTAATTTATTGAATGCGTAGGTAGATGGTTCAAAGCCTATTAAACTTATACAAAATTCTTATTTAATCGCCCATGATAAAGAAATTAATTCTTGCAAATATAGTGTAAAAATTCAATCAATTGTACACCATCAATTGTCATCGCCAATTTTTAATAAGGTATGCATGGTACGCTGCCCAACTTCCTGATGAAACAGAAATATTTTTAAATGCAAATGAAGTTTGTTTTCCCATATATCACTTAAAGAAACCTTGCTCTTTTCGAAAATCATCATTTATCAGTTTTTCAAGATGTCGTAATATATTTTGTTTCCAATGTTTTAACTATAGTTACCATTCCTGTTCTTGTCTATAATCAAAAGTAAATGTATATAGGATAATTTTTTAGAAATACTGAATATTTTTTTACGATGCCAGTATTTATAATTAATAATTATCACCATTTATGTTATATTTATTATTATTTTTAAATATTAAATTTCAATTGAATTATTAAAATAATAAACAGTTACCCTTGCATAAAATAAGTAGCATATTAATTAAAACTATCTGTAACAAGTTAATTAAATTTAAATAATTTTATTTGGTTTAAAAAATGCACCTGTATTTATAATTTTTCATTTAAAAAATTTAATTTTATTATTATATATTTTGATAATAAATGTTTATTTTGGATGAAAAAAATTAAAAACATTAATTAAGAGTATTTGTAAATTTTAATTGAATAAAAGTTATTAAAAATTTAAAAAAAAAATCCCAGCCAGGTTCGAACCCTGGACTTCCGCATACGAGGTGGTTACCTAGACAGCCATGCCATCGGAATCTCTGGGACAGGAGTCAAGTTATCAGTATATAAGCTTTGCCAAAAGTTTGAGGACCATTTGCTCGAAATTAACTGGCAATTGCGTTTTAATATTTTCATGAATGAACATTCTAAATCTATACCATCATTATACTAAATCTCATCCCAATTTCAGATCTCAACCCCGTGCCCTTTTCTTGTAAATAAAAAAAAACATTTGTTAGAAATTTGTAGACAACTGCTAAAATTCTAAGTAATCACTAAACCTAAAATCTAAATATACTAAATAACATTCTATTTAAAAAAATGAAAAATTATTTGTAAAAATTTTGTGGAAGACACAAGTGTATATCTACTAAACTCCTATAGCATTATACTTCTTAAGTTTCTTTTTACTTTCTCGTAAGCGAAGTATATAATAAGAAAGTATTGTAATCGTCAAAAAAAATTCAAACCGGAGATTTTGGTAAAATTCATATCTTAAACCTCCCTGAATCAAAAAGAAAATTATTAAACTATATCTTCTATTTGTCTAAAAATATGATAATTCAAGAACTGTTTGAATTAAATGGATGTCATTTGGTATGTAGATTTAACATCAGATATTGAAAAAGACTGTCGCAATGTTTGTATGCCCAACCACTGATGAACACAACTACAAAACATAAAGAGCTAAACAGATAAAATTTGGAACACAGATTTGGCATTTAAAATGTAGATCCACTTCAAATTTTGTATAAAGTCAGTCAAATGTTTATCATTTGCCTATCCGTATATTCTCATGCTAATAAACTCGATAACTGAAACATTTGACAACTTAAATAACATTTGGCCTTTATCTTACTTTAAAATTATAGCTGCTTATCAAATTTTTATTCTATTCAATAGAATAAAAGGCAGCCCCACTTTTTTCACTTTACTACGAATTGCAAATGGCTTATTTACTGGCTTTTGAATAAAAATTTGAGTACGCATGGCGTTCATGACTTTAAGCTTTACATGATTTCCAAATCTCTATGAGGGGAATTACATCTTAACATCAAGGATTCGAGAATGTTTCGGAAGACTATAGTGCTTGTTCTCAACAAAGATGAATAAGTTCTCTATTGATAAACCTTTAGCCTATGCAACAATTAATTTATATTAAAACATATGCTTTGCTCAAAAATAAAAAAATGAAGAAAATTTAAATATTATAATTGTGTATTTTTTCGATATTTATAAAAACGATATTAGATTTCATATGGTTAATATCTCGTTGGCCAACAGTCGTTGGTCATCTCAATAATTAACATAAGTTTTTAGAACCTGGTGATGAAACCATGCAACGTTCTAAGTTTTAATCTAATAGTCTATATTTTAAAAAAATTGTCAGTTATAGGGGAGATTGTTGCTGCTTTGACAAATTCAGTCTGAATTGGCAACTAGTGCTAAAATTTTAATGTTTAGGGGGTTAATACAAAGATTATACATAAATTACATAGCTGTTCGACTTGTTGCTGTAATGATTAAATACAGAAATTATCACTGCAAAGGAAAAATATTTATTGATATTACCATTGGAAAATAAGTATTCACATTTCATTTTTAATATTATAAAGAAATGATATTATTATATACTTGCATCTAATAATCTTCTTTTGTTCAATGGGTTTTCTATTTTTGTCCAAAAATTATATACAGAAATTTAAATAAGAAACTATACCATATTTTAACTTTGACCGCCGTTATGTGTTCATCCTTTGACAAGATAACAAATACAATATTAATATCTATTTATTTAAATATTTGATTCGATATGATCGTTGATGATTTGTGTATATCCATTTTATTTGGCTTTCGGTCATATGTTCTTCCGCAAGGAATTCGCTTTTGAAATTAAAATTCATTGTAATAGTAAGTGGGTAAATATAATTTTGGAGACTAATGTAAATTTACCATTTTTTTAAGTGAAAATTTTGCTCCTGAAGGAAGAGAAAATAAAAATACTTCCTAGTTCCAAGCAGTCTTCTCTCTATTCTTTGATATATGAAACTGTGCAATATGCTGATTCTGAGTGGTTTCTGAGATTGGATCTTAGAGATACTTTGGATTGTTTAGAAAAAGGCAAGTTTAGGATATTTGACCTTTCCAAAATCATTTTACAGAATAAAAATTTATGCTGTAAATATCTTTTGATATTAACTGTAAATATATTATCAGTACGCTTAGCTAAGGAGTTTAAAAAAGGTCTATCTATTATGGATTGCAGACAAATGTACTAGGGAACGAATACCAACAAACCTGATGTTAGATATTTGAAAAAAGATGAATTTTGAAAGTAACTTTCATGAAACTATGGAGTAAAAATTTTCCTCTTTCATTCAATAACAGAGAACTAAATCATTTTAAGAGGAAATCAATTGAATCATTATTTTAAAAAAGAATAGAAATTTTTAATAACTTATCATTCTGTGTAGAAAAACTTGACATTTAATTAAAATGACTATTTTCTTTAAACTTTTGTGATAATTTTTTTTTATTTACGAGTGTTTTCAATATAAAATCAGAATAAAGATTGGATGTCAAATTACAATATATTGTGTAAATGGTCAAATATAATTCTTTAAAACAATAATTAAAATGGTTAACAATGAAAATTTGACTTTTAAAATAAGTAAAAAATAACAAATAGAGTTCTAATCAGAACTCATAATAAACTAGCAACTTATAATTGAGGCCCTATAAAGAATAATACCAATAACCGGTTAAATGCATAACTTTTTCTCCACTCAATGTAATTTACTGTTCATTTTATAATATATTATTTCTACTATCAGCGTCCTTTCCACATATTTAATACAATGCCTATAGAGATGTTTATGTTTTTGGTGAATAGAAGTTTTTGTTATATTTAACATAACATTAAACTTACATTATACATTTAAGTTTGTTAAAATTTGTTCATTTAAAGCAACATGAACACTGTGATATGCAGTTCCGTCGTGTAGCGGAGAGGGAAGCGAAAGGGAAAGTTGAATGTGCGGAAGTTCCGTCCGGGTTTATTAGTTATATGAATAGGTAGGAAATGTGACAGATAACAAAAGATTATGGATAAATACATTTAAATAAAAACATATAATACAGCATATCTATTTGCGCTTGTTACTATATCAAGGGAATAAATATAACAAACGGTTGACAGCATATCTATTTACAATGTTGGAAATATTTAGAATTTTATGCAAAGAATCTTATTATATTCTCATTTCAAAATAGAACAAAAGATTTCCTCCTCCATTTTCGAAGGGCAAGTTCCCATTTTTAATAGTAATTCTTTTATTCCATCACATACCGTTTGATAATCTTGAGCGAGAAACTGGCAAAGAGTGTTCTGGATGATATAAAATAAATTTAAATGCTCATAATTGTAGCAGTGAATTGTAGCAGTTAGAATTTCTACAGCAGACATGAGGAACACAAAAAAAGAGAATACATATAAAATTGTTTCCATTTATTAACATTCCTTAAGTAGTTGCAAGATATAACAATCGCTTGTCAGTATCAAGTATATATCGAGTGTTATATATAATAGATATTCTAATCTATACTATATATTTGCTAAATGCCGTATTATTTGGCAGAAGCCATTGAGGAGCATACAGTGACTATAGGGTATAACTAGTTTGGCATAATGCATGAAGCTTGTAATAATTGCCATATATAGGGTATTCAATTAAAGTGAAACAAACTGAGAATATTGTTAAATATCTGCCTTTATTGATTAGATGAGTCGCCGGGGATTAATTGTTAAAATTTAAATTAAATATTTATGTTATTTGATCTTTACGACTTTTTGAACAAAATATTATTAAAAGTGAAATTTGAAAGACATACAACACATACCATTTTAGAAGTTTTATAAAGTTTTGTTCGTGTATTAACCATTTCCCTAATATGCTGTCACCGTCTATCTATCTATTCCTCAAATTATATAACTGGAATCAGAAGAGGGGTTTAAAAGCGCATGCAGTTTAAAAGGAGTTTTTCCTATTGATAAGTTTTGTTGTAATTACAATAATATAAGGTGTCTCTTAATTGTAAGTTCAATGATATTTCAAAAATTTTATAAAAGGTATGTATGCCTTATACAGACAACACTATGGTAAAAATAAGCCTAATTTCCGCATTTTAATATTATGAATAATGGTTAAAAAGTAAAGATAAAATATTAGTTGTAGGAAAGTAAATTATTTGAATTTCTCAATAAAAAAATATGTTGTTTTAAAACACGCTTAAAATAATATTTTCTAAATTAATTAAAATAAAAAATGTATACGGCAAAAAAATATCAACCGTTAAAAGATCAAAAGAAATATCACTTAAATAATATAAAAAAAAATATTTTTATGCCTTAATATTTTAGGAAGTTACCAAGGAAAAAGACTAAAACATTGCTTAATTTCTAATTCAATAACATTCTAAAAAATTTCAAAATAAATTACTCTGAGAAATACGTTTTCTTTCTTTATAATATATCTGTAAAGAGGTTTAGTAGTTCTACGTCAAATAAAAGACCTATATAGCATCAAAACACACATGCACACATTAATATTTTTACAATCTCGTATACAAAGTATAGAGAAAGCACTGTAAAGGTCAATAAATTTTTGTTAATATTTTGATGAATCTCCAAGTTTCAAATTTGAGTTTATTTGAGTTTAAAAAATCATTATAAGCATAATTTCAGTCTATGACATAGATAACTCGAAACCACTTTGAACTAGATTAATAAAATTTTGATTTATGGCCTTTGGACTAATTTGTAGATTTCTATCAAATTTTGTACAAACTCGTTTTAAAGGAAGTCTGTCTCTTCAAGTATAAGTTTACAGGATAACTACAAAACGGGGAGAGCTAGATGAATAAGATTCGGTACACAGAATTTACCTTTGATGGATAACACCTTTATGAACCTTTTATTTGTCACTGTAACTCAGAAACCACATGCTTATATCGGCTCTTAGGGAGATTTACAAATCTTGATTTACATGAATATTGTAAGCACGCCTCCTTATAGAAATGTCTGCTGTATAACTAAAATAAAATAAACAAATTTCTAGGAATGAATTTAAGAAAAGTGAAATAAAAAAAGCAACGTATAACTACGTTATATATATCGTACTTAGTATTGGGTACAACAACTTTTCACCATTCACCAAAATGGTGCATCTTTATTTGTTACTTAATTATTAATTAACCAAATTAAATTGTAAGCTAATCTCAATAATAAAAAATTTTAATGCACCATGACTAGAAAAAAAAATGATTTTTAAAGAGTTAAATAATACTGAAAGATAATAAAATACATAACATTCTTCCTCTGATTCATACTCCAAGGTCATAGCATGACTTAATCCAATAGACCATAGGTGAGTCATGAGTATTCGCAGTATATTTATCTCAACTAGAGTAAATCACAAAAAAAAACCATGAAGAAAATGAATCTATTTTAAAGTGAACATAGTTTGAAAAAATTTTAGTCATAAGCGTCTACTTCCTATAAAATCGGTGGTATTATACCAAGGTGTCTAGCAAGAAATACGAGCCTATTCACATACTTGAAAGCTTAGTATGCATGCCATTTTTGAGAGGAGATATATAACTTTTAAGCTGTCAAAAATTGGATACCACGCCTATCCTTCAAACACACACAAAACTTCCGCAACTTTCTAAATAAAAAAGCGGGAGCGCCGGCGACAACAATAACAAGAAAATAACCGCCTACTCTCTTTCTACTTTATCATGCAAAACTAACCAGGGGAGAGCGTTCGATACTTTGAAATACCCAAAACATGCATTAGGGGAATAGAGGGGAAAGAATAAAATATTCGGAAGAAATAACAAAATAAAAACATTCCCTCTTCAAAAAATCCGTCCATAAAAGTACAAGGTCGCGAAGGCAAATATCGACAGCTACAACAAACAAGAAAAGATGGAGTCAAGAAAAAAAGTATCCAAAATATCCTTTCCCAGTACTATCACAGTCTCTATTTTTGGAGTTGGGAATCTATTGTATTTTTAGGCATCCCTCCATTGTTAAACTTTCTTGGAGCCAATAAAAGAAACGAAAAAGTGTTTCGGGGGGCTCGCTATCTGAATTTTCTTTCTTTTTCTTCATGAGAGAAAACCCTTTTCGACCGGCAGTAGTAAATGACTGGCGTTCTTCTTTCTTCCAGTTCCTTATGACTGGACCTTCATAAGTTAGGGTCGAACTTCTAAAAAGAGAGCGCAATAAATTGTTCTCTTGCCTTACGATTTTCCGTTTTGGAAAAGGGCAAAACTTTCTAGAAAAGATTGAATGGCTTTGAATTCAAATTTTTATACATAAATCCTACCAGATAATGCTGTATGTGAAGACCTTTTCAAAGCTGGATGATGATGAAGTATCACAGTAGCTTTTGACTGTTTTGTCTGCATAGATAAAGAAATACTAAGCCTAAAACTAATCATTTCCGTAAATTTGTAAGTACTTGTAGTTACGTCGTCACATGCAACTAATATTGATTACATAAATAGAATCATAGAAAATTTTAATCATAAACCAGATAGATTGGTGTCTTTGAAACTTTTTCGTATATTCTTGAATAAATGTATTTATATATGTATTATAAATCAAGCCATTGGCAAAAAAGTAGTTACGAAAAAGCGTATTGGCGTGCGATGATTGGCGATTAATCGCTGGAATGTGTATCGCTAATACACAAGTATCCAAAATCGGAATATGTATTTTGAATGGCTTATTTTTTTATCGGTTGCAACCAAAATTTGTCACACCAAATGTCATTAAATTTTTGAATTATCTCGCCAATATGGTTTTGAATGTACACACATATAGTCAACTCTTTGATAAATACAGTTTCACATTTGATATGTATCTACATATTAGATGCAAAAACTGTCTACCAAGAATCATCCTTCTAGTTCTCTTTGTTGTGTAACTATCATATTAATTCATATTAGAATAGCCAGACAGAACAGTTGCCCTATGAAAGAATTTCATTTAAAATTTAAAAGACATTTACAAATGTATATTACATTTCTAGAAATTTTCAAATTGCTATGTAGAGATCACATACAAAATCTCATCTGTCTGGCTCAAAACGTTTTTGAGCTATAACGTTCACAGACGGACAGACAGAATTCCAAAATTATGTTTTCTAAACTCAGGGTGGCTTGAAACGTGTAGACTCTTCAAAATCTCGAATTCGAATTTCTTAAACTGTGTCCGAATTTTTTGTCCGTTAGACCTTAGAAAATAAAAATGTAGTTTCCAAATTTATATAAATGCTTATATTATAGAGTTATCATCCATAGTCACCCGTTTTCTCTTTACTTCCTTTCTTTTTGAAGGATGTCGCGAAATAAAACTTTAACAATGCCCCCAACAAGAATAACTTGATCGATTTACCCAATTTAATTCGAAAATTAATTTTACCATTTTGAAAGCATAGATAACCAATTAAAATGATCTATGTTTATTTTCAGCAGTACTTTCTTTTGTGATAAGACATTCATCAAATTTGCTTTATATAACCTAATTAATACTATTAAAATGGTAGATGAACTGTTGGTTGCTGAAACGACCAACAAATATAAAATAATTCCAAAGCAAGCTACTTCTTGTGAATTCCACGTTTTTATTAATAAGTTCAAATAAAATATCACTAAATATATAAAATAAATATATTAAAAACATATTACGAACATTATTTTAATTATTCTGTCATTCAAGTCATTAAATAAAAATTAGGAAACAAACATCAAATTGAACTTCAAACATTGACATAAGACGTAATTAAATTTGTATTCGGAGCAATTCCAAGATTTCTAAGTAAAAAAGATTTTTTTTAAAAATTACCTAAAACTGAGAGGTAAATATATTTACTAGTGAACATTCGATGATATTTTTACCCTTACGGCTAAGCGACAAGTATGCTAACCACTTTCAAATTCCCCTGAACGATTGGTAAGTATATTTCATAACTTAAACGGCAAATCGGCGGACTTTTTGATGTTTTAGTATTTACATCATCAGTTTATCATGACATAAGAACAAAAAATTTAATTTGTCCATGCCCTTGAGATATGCTCTATAAAGGGTTGTTATATAAGATATTGTGAACAATTAACCCTTTACACTAGGATGGTGCCTCTTAGTCACCATTCAAAACGGTGAATCACTTTGATGTTTTATTTATTTATTTTTCAAATTTGGTTGTTAAAAACGGCTATAGAACGGTAAAAAGATAGATTAATTTTTCAAGGAAATTCAACTTAAAACAATTATGTATATTTATTTTTCGGAAAAACAAACAAGCTCTTGTATTACATCGGATTACGTTTCCGAGTGTAAAGGGTTAAATATTTCTGTAGTACTTAAACCTCTATCGGCCGAATAGGTTAGTTTTGGTGTATTATATACCTAACACAGAAACTAAGTCTGGCTATATTGCATCAGATTTGTGATGGTGGAAGGTTTGACGTCTGATAAAGATTTAAAAAGAAAAAAAATCGGAAAGTTATAAAATCCAGGCGGTCTCAAAAGTCTCTGCCTATAATTTAGTTTCCTTTTCGATTTGATATAAGTACCATCTGAAACCATCTCCAGAATGAGAAACTGTGAAATGACTTCTTTCTTCAGCACGAAGGATGCAATAAAACTTTGAAGAGTGGAAGAAAGATTCCATTGGCATCTCGGCCATCTATCTAAGTATAATTGCTCTTAAAACCTGCGCCTGCTCTTCCCGGATGGTTGGCGCTGCTGTTAAAGGAGTCATTTCATTGGAGTAAAACTGTTTCTTTTACTTGAAAAAGATTATCTTTGAGAGACCAAAATGAATTAAATAAATACCTCGGATATAAATAACTCTTGTTTTCGATGGGGTCATTTTGGTGAGAGATATTTTTGTCGTCAAAATGTAAATGATCTCAAATTAGAAAATAGTTTAGTTGGGCAGGATTTTTCAAATTCTACTGCTTTTAATAGGATAGGGTTGTTTTTCTTTTTTTTTTTTTTTTTGAGGCATCTATAATATTACTCTTTTGTGAGCATGAAATGAGTTATTTTTAGGAATTTTTTGAATAGTAACAGTATTGTATTAATTAACCCTTTAAAGCATAGTAACTTCGTTTTTCATCTAGTCTTATTTTTCTCAGCCATGTAAAATTTGCTACAGTGCTTTCAAATGAAGCCACCTATTAACTTATACCTAAATGTTGGAAAAAATAAATTGTTATTTTCATTTCCTTATTGTGCATTTGGATTTGCATTCAATACATATACAACATTTAACTTAATCCATTTCCACCTGAAATTCAGTAGTTTTATGTTCTGTGCCTCGACAGGTAAACAGAAAATAGATTTAAATATTAGCGGCAATATTCAACCAGTCACTTTGGCTCCTACTCCCTAATATACTGCTTCGGTCAGCATAAAAATTGTGTATTAGTATATTATTTATATAGTATATCAAAGCACAATAAATTAAAAACGCTTCTCAAAACTTGTTTCTTCAAAAGTGCAAATGTATCTGTAAAATAAAAATGTTACAAAACCTGAATTTAGTTAAACGAAATTAATTAATATATTTGGGTTGTTTTGCCACTTTCCAAAATATGCAAAATTACGTTCATTTTTCGTTCTTTTCTATTTGAACAAAATGTATTTTGTTTCCTCAAAATATTCGAATTTTCCTTTCAGTTTGTTATTACCTTTTCCTTCAGAAACTTACCTCATTCTTCCCATCACATTCTACTGTGCATAGCACATGCGAGTTGCTGAATGTGCATTCAAGGGAAAGTGCGTGTTGCTTTCTTTTGTAGATAGTTTACAACTGAGAGACTACTATTTCCTGTATGATATTTTCCGAAGAATTGCCCTTCTACTAATGGACTTTTGAATCTAGTTTCTTTACAAGAAATCAATAATTATCAATACATGTACTGACAAAGAAAAAAATTCTGGAGGTCAGTAAGATTTTATTGATGGAATGTGGGAGGCCAGCTTTTTCCGAAGCTTTCAAAGAAATTGACATCTGTCAAGATATTATGGTAGAGTGTCAGATTTAAAAGTTGATTTTAGGAAAGTTTTTCTATTACAATCACAATTACTCATACTTTATAGCATTCGGGGGGGGGGGGAGATGGGCCAGGAACCGAGTTTGGCAGGAGTAGCAGTAGGATTTTCGAGAATTAATATAGTCCCGTAAGGGGAAGTGGGAAATATTTCTTCCAATCCCTTGTGAGAAAACTACAGGCAAAAAAAAATGTACAAGCGCAAAATATTTCAGAATATGCAACTCCATCAATGCGTTTTTTACTTTTTCGTATACATAGGATAGAGAAAGGATAGTACTTGTCAAAAAATTCGAACTTGAGATTTGGACTCCATGCTTGAGACCTACCCGAGTTTGAAACATGAATTTTTGTAAAATGTCCGTCTGACGCAAAGATAATTCAAATACGCTTTGAGCTGGACGGTTGAAATTTAGTATACAGTCTGTACACGGAGATTTCAATCAAAATGGGAGTAAAATCTATTCAGAAGATCGTCTGTCTGGCTGTTCGAATATAATTTAATGCAATAATTAAAAAACGAAAACAGCTATATAGATAAAATTCAGTACATCGATTTAAACTCTGTAGTGTAAGACACCTGTCAAATTTTGAGCCAAACCCAACTGCGGGTTGACTGCCTGTCTGTCTATACTTTCAGAAACATGTAAACAGATAATTAAAACAAGCAATCACTTAAATATATAAAAATTCTTATGGGACTTCGTGACTGCAAATGCACATTTTAGTCAAATCTTGGTTTAAATCGGGTTGAGAAAACCGTTCGGTTTTTGGAAACTATTCACTATATGCTACGGATTAATCGCCAGTAACTCGCCACGGATGGCACAAAAGATTCAGAAAAAAATGCTAAATTCATGCCAAATTTAATATTTTATAGCTATTGTGTGCCTATGCCATGTAAGGCATTCTCTAGCATAACAAGTTTATTAGAGTGTTTTGGGAAGACCACTCCTGTTGGTTTAAGATGAAATTTCATTTTTTTAATACAGTCCCCCTTCCTCAAATAAGTGCCAGCAATTATTATTTTTTAATTATCGAGGCATACATATCAGGTCTGAAGTATCATCACATTATAACGTTCCAATCTAGAAGTTTGAATCTCCTTTAGATCTTATTTTACTGTACTTCAATATATTTTCGAATCAGCATTTAAATAAGAAGACAATCGCTTTACTCTAAGTGTAGGCTTTCTTGTCTTTGCCTTCCTACATTAGCATAAAATAGCCATAGAGTAAGTGATGAGACAATATAAGATAATAATTATACAATGGTGATCAAAGGTATATCGTTCTGATCGAAGCTTCAAATCCTAATGATTTAGATTAGACGATTCTAACACAAGGAAAAGCATTTTATTGGAGTTGCAATTGTGCCATTTACAAAACAAAAGATTAATATGTATTTAATAATTAAACAGGACGTGTTTCGTATTGTTGTGTGCATCTATTTATTCATTTTGTTTTAATAAAAGATTTCGTAAATTTGAAAGAGATTATTCATATTATTATTAACAGCGTTTATTTACTTCTAACAAACCTGAAATATATTGCTTTGTTTCATGCTTTCATTAATTAAATTCTTATGAATTTTTCTCAAACAAAAAGAAAGTTTCTCGCATCAAAATGCTCTTTTAATGAGAATGTTCTCTCTACTTTTTCTGACATGTTCCAACATTCTTGAATGCGTTCCAGTTTTAATACGTTGTGTTGTATGTTAAGTGATTCTTTGCCAAAACACACACATAAAAATTATTTTCCCTGTGAAAGCCATAAACATAATTATGTGGATTTTTTTTCCTTTTAGAATCTTTAGGTGAATTCTTTTATAACATATGACTATACTTATCAGGAAACTGATTAAATTGGTTATTTTATAAAGAATTGGCAAAAGTTCAGAGTAAACATCCTATTAAGTTTTTGTTTGTTCTACAACAATTACTGTTATGAAATATTTTATCTGATTTCAAAATATATTTCTAAGAATTTATTATATTCGAAAGATTACATTTTCTTGTTATTTAGATACTATGAAACAAAATCCAGATTTTAAATGCAAAGAGTTTTCCTGTTTATCTGTGAAGAAGGTGTATTATGTTGATACTTCAAGCCTTTACTTAACATTACAAATTATAACACTCCATTAAAAATAACATTATGTGGTAACAAATTTCATGATGCATGATACAGTTATTTATTACTCCATTCAGTACTATTTGCAATAATACAATTTCTTTACATTTAAAAAGAAAAGAGAATATCAGTGTCCATCATTGAAATAACTTATTTATTTTATTTTAATGTCTCTTACTTTTTATTTAATAATTCAGATTTATCATCGCTTTGTTTGTGGGTGATTCAAAATATAAGATAACAAAATCTCTCTAGAGTACAAATCCCTGTGTCAACTAAATTCTATGTGTAAATGGAACTTTCCAACTCCTCAATCTCTTTGATGAATGAGCCTTTTACCTTTGAGGATTTGTTTTATTTACTTTTTGAACCATTTCATAACATTTGAACGTTTTATAACATTTTTAGAGTTAGGATACTGAAATATACCATAAAAATACACAAAACAAGAAAGGATGAATATGCTTCCGACAAAAATATCAGAATGATTTGTTCCAATACGAAAGAAGATCGATAGATCAATTTATAAAAACAGGCATGAATTGCAGTTTGGAGTCTTACTTGGGTGTAAATTGGTTTGCCTAGGTGTATGAACACACACTCTGAGTACTGAGAATAAAACTGAAAGAAAATTTCTAAGGATCAGTAGAGGCTCATAGAGGCGGTATTTGAATTAATTCAATGTCATCTTTCAAAGCTATATGAGCGCTCCTTTGGAGTATGAAATAATTTCAAACTATTGTCAGAAGATAAGAATGACTCCGCCATCAAACCATCTCTACTCATCCAATAGCATGAGTACTGTTGTGAAAGGAAGAAATGGAATTAAAGCATGACATATAATTAATTTTCTCTCTTGCCCTACGGAACGATTTAATGCATGAATGTTAACATGTTGAAAGTTCAAATGTTAGCTCTCCATATATTTCATAAGAAGTTGATTCTTAATGCTGCTATCCATTTTGAGAGTTGCAAGCTGTATATCTGAGACATTTGTTTATCTTGCGAGAAAAATGCACATTTGTGTTCTTTTGATCTGCAACTTTTCATTGAATAGTATCACACCTATGTTAAAATCTTTGTGATTTTTTTAAAGTACAAAATAGGAGAATTAAAAATAAACAGTGCATCAACGAGCCATTTTAACTGAACTAAACATATAATATCTATATACATGGAAAATAAACCATTTGATCAATGAAATGAATTAATTAGAGAGGCAAAATTCTTAATCCATTTTGATTTTCATTGAAATTATTACTCAGTGTGATGCCTATTTTAATATAGAAATGTAGTTCTTTGTTAGTAGTTGGTTTGGTTTTATTGAAATCATTATAATTGCTTGCCCAGTTTAGCAAAAATATATATTCGGTCAATTCTGGTTCTCAAATCCTTTACTGGTCTCTGTATCTTTTCTAGATAAAAGAGAAGTACTTGATTTCATTTCATTTTAATTCGAGAAATGCACAAGAAATTTTAGTAACACAATCACAAAATATTAAAAAAAGAATTTATTTTCATGGGAGAAATTATTTTTATAGTTTTCTGCTAATGAATCATAAGTTGATGAAATGACTTTCGAAACTCACTACCATATGGCGCAGCTAACCACGAAATCAAGATGTAATTTACTTGAAATAATTTTTAAATCTCTTTTATCTTAAGTTCAATTCATTTTATTACGGAATTCTACAAATATAAAGAAAAGTCAAATTTAATATTAATGTTTAAAATGGGTGAATAAATGTAGAATATTGCAAGGATTGCAAGGTAGTTCTCAAGACACTGGTTGTAAAGCTATCATATTTTTACTTATATTAAAGTAAAAATATGATAGATTTGCAACTACCTTCATGGGCACTATTATACTTCTGGTGTCCTAACAACAATATTAGTTCCCTAAGAATGACACTTATTCCCAGGAAATGACACCGATTCCCGAAAAGAGATATTTTTTTTATAAATGATACAATTAACACTATAGGACAGGAATGACATCACTAATCCCTACCTAAAAATGACACTTCTCATATCACAACACATATGACATCACTAATACCTTACAGGAAGTGACAGTTTTTTTTATCTTTAAGTCCTGAATTTATTACTTATTTACAAGAAAAGATACTTTTTGCTTTCTTATATACAAGGTATACTGATGCATTTGAATTTGATATTGTTACGAATTTCCACATATCAGACTTTGTAAACTCAAGGGCCTATTTTGGATAGTAAGTACAGCAACTTAACCATTAAAATTTCTTTCGTATTAGCTTTTCCTATGCTGAAATAATATCACTATTATTTGTTACATAAATTACATAAGGAATTTTTATAGCCACAAAATGCATATTTTGTATATTTTGAAATTGTTAAGATGAAATCAATGCATATAAGAAAACGCAATTATATTAAGTTTTTGATACCTCTATGAATGGCAAAGATATCGATTCAATTAAATTGCTAACAAAATAGTTGCTTCTTCTATAAAGCAATATATTTCGTTAATGTCTATTTTTAAATTTTAAATATTTATTCCTCGAATATATTCCCCAGCCATATCTGACATGGGACGAATTCTCAAAAAGAGGCAAGGTCTATTTTTAATAATAATTTATAGTTATTTTAAAATTCTACTAAATATGACTCGCATATTTCTTTTAAAAAAAGAAACAAAGTAATTTCTTTTCCCTCATTTTTTTTTCTTGATATAAAGGAATGAAGAAAAATGTGATTTCAGGTCTTTTTGGGCAATTCAATCGAAAGGCACTTACGGTTAATGGGCAAAAGTCACGTTGTTGACTTTAAAAACAATTTTTTTCTTACTTTTAGTTTATATTTGATATGAGACATGAAAGCAAAAAAAAGAGTCTACCCAATTTTTATGACTTAGAACTCGAAACTTTTTTTTAGTTCCCAAGAAGAAGAATTTGAAGTGTCAAAAAAGATCATATATATATATATATATATATATATATAAAATAAAGTTGGTATTGTATTTTGTAGTTTCAACATTTTTATTTAGAGTTTTTTTGTTACTGAATTATTTTTATGAGTTTCAAAAAACACCTTGTCAAATTAATATATGTTTTAAAACATTCGTTACAGTTCTTTATGAAATTTAATGTATTCAAATTTTGATTCTCCTTTAAATAATATTGTTAAATTTAGCAGATATAATTTTTAAAAGCACAATTTAAGAAAATTGTTAAAAGAAGTATGCTTCTTAGTTTTATAAGCATAGATATTTTTTTATTACGATTCTAATTTTGATTTTTAATTTATAATTCATTGTTTTATTTATTATAGTATCTTATAATCAATGTTCACACAGGTTCAATAAAGGTGACGCCACTGGTATGGAAACAAATTTTAATTATATTGATCTAGTGACTGATAATTAAGTTCTGAAAACAAAACAAAAAAGTGCCCTTACACTGAGACGACATGGACGTCCGAAATTCCAAAACTCATATACATACAAAAATTAGCAAAATAGATTCTGAAATTTCATCCTCACTAACATGTAACAAGTCACGTTAAATAAAAGTGTTTAATAATGATAATTGCACATGAACTAGGATATCGCCTAACATAAAGAAATTCTGATTATCTAGTATTGATGTAAGAACAAATTTTTATTAGAATAAAAATAAGTATCAAGTCAAATAAAAATGAGCATCACGAAATATGAATGCATGTTTCAAAATATTATAAAACACAGTGCATTTGTTATGGTAAATATGATTAATTCAGTGATTACGTATAATTCCCAGCGATTATGAATAACCGTCTGCAATTATACATAATCAAGTTTATTACATTTATTGTAGCATATATAAAGAATCCATCGCTCTACTTATTATATAGAAATGTAGGATCGTGTCATTTGAAGAAATTGTTCAAATTATTCGCCGTTATTGTTTAGGTGCTCTTAATAAAACTGATGTGGCAATAAGTACTTTGCATATCAAAGTATACGCTTTGTTTTCGCATTTCATTTTCAACTGAACAATTTTATCTCGCCTTCATCTAAAAGAAATATATTTTATGTATCTCCTACCTCCTAAGGGCCGCGGTGGTCTGGTGGTAAGGTCTCGGCTTCGTAACCGGAGGGTTTCAGGTTCGAGACCCAATTCCACCGAAGAACCGTCGTGTAAGGGGGTCTGTTGCACGTTAAACCCGTCATGAGCAAACGTCCTCCCTCTGATGTGATGTGGTGTGGAGAAGGAGGTGTCAGCTCAGGTGTCGTCATATGACCGCGGTTCAAAATTACGAGGTCCGTCCCAAAATAGCCCAAGTGTTGCTTCAAACGGGACGTTAATATAACTAAACCAAACTAAGCCTCCTACCTCCTAAAAAATTATCAGAGTAAAATCTTAGAAGTGAAAAGGATCCTCTGTTCGGATTACTCTGTTCAAAACTAACCGGATCAATCAGAATTTCATCATCGAGATAGATCTACATATTAGAACCCCAATATAGAGGTGTTCCAACTATTAAAGCCATGGAGCTATTGTAAGAGCAGCAGGAGTTAGCGAGCGTCTGGTGCAACGCGATAATCTTTCAAACCGCAAGAGGTTGATGACTTCTTTGCCTTCCTCATTCCTGTGCACTGAATAAAGAATGGTTTTCTTAAAAACATTTACGACATCATCATCATTCATCTTCGCAATTGGAATTCTTTGGGAAATAATTAAATTGAAGCAATCACTATCGTATTGTATAATTTCATGGCATTACTCAATGGCACCAATAACGATACTACATTTTTTTTTATTACTTTAAAAAACATTTTCAAGCATACGTTTTACAGACCAAGTTTTATTTATCACTGCTTCGTAGGAATTTATTCTGTAATTACCACAGATATCAGTTGATATCAAATACAATCCAATGTTTGAACTAGCCGAAGTGGTCTTCTGAAAACCATCTCGCATGCTGTCTAATAAGGGTATTATCCCACAGAATTTTTTGCACGGCATTGGAGTATAATACTTACAAAATATTAACTTTTGGCATGAATTTAGCATTTTTCTTTAATCTATCCGGCAGTAATTGAAGAATTTCTTGGCGATAAATTCCTGGCAGCTGCTTAAAAGTGTTCTGAAATCGTAATTTGTGTTGCAAATTTGCTTTGCTCAACCGATTGTAATTAAAATTTGACACAAAATGGCACTTAAGTCACAAAATTATATGCCAAATTAATATATTTGTCATCGCGTTTATGGAGTTTACATGTTTTTCGAATGAATAGATCAACAGACGGTCAACTTCTTGTTGGATTTGGCGAAACATTTTATCAGTGTCTGCATATAAATGTATAATTTATGCAAGGATTTTATCTATATAGTTCTCTTCCTTTTGTAATGATTGTGTTAACTTATATTTAAACAGACTGACCTTCTTTGATAGGATTTTGTTCTATAAATTTGAAGAAAAGATTTTATACTGAATTCAACGTTTTCTATATGCTTTTTTGAGTTTTCTTTGCCTTAGATAGACAACTGACTTCAGAACATTTCTATACCCATCCGTGATGTGATAACCAATCACACATCATTTCGGAAGCTCCCACCAGACAGCCCATATCTGTCCGTTAGGAGCCTTTATCAAATATTTACTATTTAAACCGAGGTGCAGTTATATTACATATAATAAGAACATCGCACCTTGTACTTTCTGTTTTCTTTGTTGTTCGGAGCAGCATTCCTTTAGGTAAACTTTTTAACTATAAACATCATCTTCACTAAAAGCAGAAATTTTCTTCGAACATTCAAAATAATTTAATCAACACACTTCTAGCTTGTATGATATAAAGGCAAGAAATAACCTAAAAAAAATTTAAATAGCCCCTTTTATAAAACAATATATATGCAAATGACGGTCGTATTCATCTAAAATTCTATTAACGAGATATCACAAAATCTCTGAATTTCTCCTATATTTTATTCATTTTTACTCATGTAAATTTGAAACTAATAAAACTTTCTCCCGTTTTGAAGTGGTTTCTTCCAATTTTATCTGAGATCCAGATACGGATATATCCGAGCAATTTCGATTTCTTTTTTTCTTTTTTTATCGCTCGGTTCTCTCAAAAGCAGATGGAATTTATTTTCAAGTTGGTTGATCAGGCATTTTTATTCCTTGAATTTTATAAAAGTGGGATTCATTTTAAATTCCTTTCTTTGTGACTATTTTTTTAAACTTTTTAAAGATTTTATTTCTCATTTTTTTCCCTCTGGAGTGAGATGGGGATTGATATAATAACTTTAAATGCTATGAATGCGAGATTTTTCTTCTCAATTTTCTGCGATTTGCATATTTTAAAATTGTACATTTTAAAATTTTATGTTAGAAGTAAAAAGAAATGTAGATGTTCAATGCCTTAGATAATATGCTAGCGAATTAAGCCAAATATATGTAAAATAAATCACAATCGGGAAAAAATTGAAATTTCTTTGTTAATATACCATTATGGGGAATTTTTTTCTTTCAAAAACTAATTCTTTTAAAAAAATTTCGTCGAAGGCACAAGAAAAAGAATTTTTTACGAAACCAAATTTTCGTCAATGGCACATCCATTTTTAAGGATTAAAAATATAATGAATAAAGTAAATGGCAGGGAAATGATGAATAATGGAATATTCATCTTTTCACTTATGATGAGTATTATTCCATTATTCATGAGATAGGTTGACAATTGGAATGGAAGTAAATATTAAAACCATTTCAAAAAGATGTTTCATGCATAATAACCAATTGAAATGGTCCCATGTAAGCATTTTTTCACACGTAATGAAGGTGGTTTTCCATTACCCCCCCCCCCTCATAAACTCACTGACCTTGGGCGAGATTTGAAAGCCATGAATGTTCATATATATTTTTTCCCAAGTCCCACAACTTTGTGCTTCATAGTATAGTAAATAAACCCTAATAAGCATTTTCAATAAATCAAAAATTTTGCACAAAAATTTGACAAAATTCTGCACTTTGTATGCGCATTACACTGCTTATCAAATTTATAAAACTATGTAGTTATGTTTTTGACTAATCGGGCTTGTATGCATGCGAAATTGCAGACGAAGAGAATTTAATCAAAATTTGATGCTGATTTACACTTTAAATGATAAATTTGGGTTCTAAATTTTATTTTTTTTAGCTCTTTAGGTTTTACAGATATCGTGATCGCGAGTTCTAGCACAATTTTCTCAGAAAGGATTTTGTTCAAAATTTCAGTTACAAAATTGATGAAAAGACGATACTACAAATGTTATTATTGTAGATCAAAGAGATTTTGGGGATGCTCTCAGGCAGAAAACTTAATTCCAAAAATGCAATTTTCGAACTTGGAGAGCTCTGAAACAAGAGAGGATTAGACAAAATTACGTGTCCATTTTTACATTACTTTCTCTTTCTATATACCGCATTAAGAAAGCCGAAATTAAAGGTTGAAAATCTTTTATCATCCCTGAATTTCTAGGCAACAACAGACATCGAAATATTAGAATACAAAAAATTGCTAGGTATGACGAAGCGGTAATTCGAAATGATAAAATATATTTTTACATTCCATAAAAAACAATTAATCAAAAATACAAACATTATGAAATTTCAATTAAAAAATTGTTTCTGAATCAAACAAAAAAACTTTAAAAAAACCAAAAATTAAAAAAAGATGCAAATGTATAAAGGATGGAAAGAAGTAATGTATGTAATTTCGTTTGGATTAGGAAGTTATAATTTATTGTTTTATTTCTGTGAAACTAGTTTATCTCTAGGGCCTTAATTTCAGTGGATTTTCGGGTCACCAGAGATCAATATTTTTGGACGAAAGTCAGATCCTTCACAGAAAAAAAATCCCTTGTTTGACTCCCTGCCTGAGGGTCACCCTTGAGAAAATCTTCAGGCCGAATTCATCATTTCTTTTCCTTTTTTGATTCTTTTTGTTTATATTAACCACAAAAAACAATTATGTAGAAATGGACATTTAAGGGTTCACCACAGCTATCTCCATTTTAACTATTCATTATAAAAAACCATACTATTCAGTCTTAATTACAAATACATTATTTAATTTGAAAGAAATATTTAATATCCACCCGCATAAAATCATTGACCTTGGACTAGCTTTATTCGCCTTTCTATATAGCGCCACATAAGTAGCAAGAACTTAATTTGTTTCAATTTCAGAATATTATGATTTGCTTTAAAAGAATCAATACTCGTGTGTGTTTTCCACTACCGAAAATCAATTCAAGCAGCGATCAAAATGAATCGTTTCTTGTTTAGCAGAAGCTATAAAACAAGAAGAAATGTGTAAGAAATAACAAAAGATCAATATTTTTTACTTCAAACAATTTATTGTTTCTTAGAAAATAATCTGCAATTTTTATCATTTTAAAGAAAGTCCGTCGAAGTTATTGATGATCGAATGATTAAATCAAACTATGTACTGATAAGATTAAGCCAACGTGATGCATCGCCCAAACCTTTCTCGCATGCTCCCGAATATAGGCACCTCCTTCCTCTCAGGAAAAAATTGTGGACCTTCGGTAAGACAGAGAACACCTTGCGTAGTAGTGGCATATAACGGTGAAGAAATATTAATTTGGGGGCGTGCATTTAGCATTTTTACTGAATCTATCCTTTGATCGCTGTCTAGTGTTTTGGCAATTAATCCCTGGAATGTGGTTAATAGTATTCGAAAATCGAATGTGTGTTTTAGACGCGTTGTTTTCAACCGATTTAAAACAGCATATGATAGAGAACTGCATTTGCAACCATAAAATCACATGTCAAATTTGATATGTTTAAATCATTACGCTTTTGAGTTATCGCAGTTACTTGTTTCTGAAATTACAAATAGACAGAAGGTCATCGCTTTGGAATTCGTTCAATATTTGATAGATATCTAAAAAAAACAGATCGAATCTGTGTGTAGAGTTTTATCTATATAGCTCCCTTTGTTTCGTTGTTATCGTGTTTACTTATATTTGATCACTTTTGGTGATTAGTTAACTTGACCCTGATATGCAATTCCAGCCGCCTTAAGTGAACAGCTGCTTCACAAAGTTTAATGAATAGCTAAACTTTCAATTAAATTTGTACCGCCACTTGAATCTAATGGAGTCAGAAGCAAACTACTTTTTAACTTCAAATTTAGATAGACATATGACAAATTAATTTAGAAGCTTTTCATTATACTGCTCATTGAAGTATGCATTTTCTCTATTTATTTTGTCTATCCAATCTTTATACATCCAATTGCATCTTAAAAAGAGCAATAGCATTTGAAAATAGACGCACTTTGAAAACATTTTACCATTGCTCGATTCTTAAGTTAATCCTTAATTATATATATTTTTTTAATTTTATTCAAATATTACTTTATACTGAAGCTTATTTAAGAAAAAGAATACAAGAGAAAAATAAGCATAACTGCTACATCATGATCATCAATAACGTGAAAAGAATCCAACTTGAAATATTTGTTGTAATAAAAAAAGGATTCTATTTGATTTATAAGGAAGAAATGTGATGTAAAATATATCTAAAATATATTTTAAATAAAATTAAAAAAAGATTTTTTTAAACTTTCTCAATTAAATAGGTATTATTAAAAAGGTAACTTTTTGAATTATAAGATAATGTAAAAATACGTTTTGTATAATAATAAATTCATAAGTGATTACGAAAAAATGTCAAACGTTTCTTAGTTTTTAATTAAAATATTATTAAAATTTCAAAAAATAAAATCGCACCAAGGTTTACATTCCTATCCTCGGAAGTGCATATGTGCCAAAATATGATTGCGCCTGGTTTAATGGTTTGTACATTAAAGCGTTAAATAAACATATACATTCATCTTTATTAGTAGTAAAGATCTTCGTGATTTTTCCAATAAAAATCTAGAAATTCAGATAGACATGTCATCTCTTAACTAAGAAGCTTTATTTTTGGAAATTTGAGAGATAGTAAAATACTTTTATCTCTCCCAAGTGATCTACCAATTTACTATTTTTTGTATTTTTCAATCTCTACTATCTACTATCTACCCAAATTATCCGTTTCTCACACGATAATTAATAAATATACATAATATACATATACGTCATACGGTCCCAATATACATAATACTACATGAGAAATGACATCTCGCACATATCGATATGAAGTTTAATAAGAATAAATATTTTAACCACATTCTGAAAATCTTCTACAAAACAAATAATCGATTAATCAAACCATCACCTGTAAAATATTCGGTATCCACAATGAAATATGCATACCGATAAGTGGCCCAAATGGTTTCCTCACTTATCTCACTACAAATCCTGCCGTTCTACACTAATGGGCAGTTTTTAGTTTGATTTTTTTTTCAATTAAATTTTTCATCTTGAATTCCAAGGAATTCAAGGTGAAAATGAAGGCATCCTTCACGATAACTTTCTTTATATTCTACTCTCTCGTTTGAACTAGAAATCGGTCCCAAAACAATTCATTAATGTGGAAAATTCACATTAGTGTTAAAAGGCTTAAACCATCTAAATAAGTTAGAGTTGAAATCTTCATTGGAAATGATCCTTTTACAGCACCAGGCTATATACATTATGAGACCTCCCCTTTTAATAGCCAATTAATTTATTTAAAATTTAAACGAAAATATAATGGGCATGATGTTGATTAATTTGTTTATTTTAGAAACGTTTGGAAAATATTTTTATTATGAATGCCATAAAAAATAATTAATATAATATTCTTGAAAAAGTAATCATAATTATTTCTTAATCAATTTCTTAGTTATTAATAAAAGCGGTTATTTACAATTAAAGATTAAAAAGAATGTGGAAGAAATGGAAAATTTAATAAGAAGGAAAAATTAGATTTCAAGCAAATGTACCATTAAAAAATATTACTATACATTCCCTCACAATTAAAATATATCATAAAGAGTTAAACAAATAATTAATATCCAATATTTTACAAATAATTAACTGTATAATTTATAAAAATATAATTTTAATAATTCAATGTAAGAATAAATTGTAATCCTATTAGTTTATAATTCCTAGATTTTGCAGTTTTTAAAATAAATTTATCTATGTACCAACTACATTAATAACATTTTCAGTCGATCTATTTGCGACCGACCATTACCAAGCTGTTTAATCCACCTAGTCGTAAATCCACCATAGGAATTCTTTCATGTAAAGATATTTCATTGAAATCTCAAAATTTATCCAACTTTTTCCAGCCCTTTCCTAAATCTTATTCTTAGAGAATTCTTTAATCAGATAACGCTGTTCAGCTACATTTTAATCGTTTCCACAATGTTCCGCTTTATACTAATGATAAAAGTGCAAAAGTCGAGAACTCTCAAGCGTATATCTGAGTTAAGCAAGGCCCGCGATTGTAATTAAAAACGCATAAACCAAAGTTCCTTCAGAAAAGCCATTTCTGCCTTGACATATAAAATGGAATATCCAGGGAACTATCGTCGACGACACTTCATAAATGTTGCGAAGGGTTAGCTAGTTCAGAACATGCGTTTTAAAATAAATTTTATGCACAGATTTATGATGGTAAGATGGAAGACGCTAAAATTGATCTCGAAGAGGCCGTTCTTAATTTTGCTTCTGAGTAATAAATATTTTGCTGGAAGAAACCGTTTACTGTCAAAAGTAAAGTTGTGGAACCACCATGATCTTTATCTGTTCCTGTTAATAAATTTTAAGATGTCCTTTTTACATAAAGGATATTTCTTCTTATTATTACTTTCTCGTATACGTAGTACAGAGGAATTATAGAAATCGAATACTCAAGATTTTGACCAATCTCCACATGTTAGACATCCCTAAATTCTAGAAATATATTTTCGGGAAATGTCCGCCCGTCTGTCTGTGGCAAAAATAACTCAAAAGAGCTTTTATCTAGACTGTGGAAATTTGGCATGGGGCGTTTGTACCAAATTTCCAGATTTCAATCAATTTTTAGTAAAATATGTTCAGATAAATGATATTCAAACTGACAAACTTTAACACTATAATTATAAGACGTAAATACCCGTGTAGATAGAATTCGGTACACAGATTTAAAATCTATAATGTAGACACCTGTCCAGTTTTCAGCCAAATTCTACTATGGGTTGACTGTGTGTCGGTCCGTACTTTCAGAAATATGTAAACGTAATAATTCAAAAAGACAGTGACTTAAGTATATCTAATCTGGAATGATATTTTGAGATTAATTCGATTTTTATATACTATTAACCGCATGCCAGGGATTAATCGGTAACTGGCCAATGATGATACGATAGTTCTAGCAAAAATGTTAAATTCGCGCCACAAAATATTTCATAACAATTGTTCGTCAATGCCATGTAAGGAGTTTTCTAGAATGATCAGTTTTTAGAGTTATTGCGAGAAGGGTTTCGGGAGACCACTTTGACTTGTTTTTAACTTATTTCCTTAATCACCGGATCTCAATCGTTTCGTATAGAATATAATTCAGAATAAAGGTATTTTAACTTACTTCTTGTGCATGATGAATTCATTAAGGAAGTTTGCAGTCGACGAAGAATTCAATCTCAAGTTTTGAAGGGGAAAATAAATAATTTTTAACCCTTAAAGGCCGTAAGTGGAACATTGCTTTGTCGCTGAATCACACAATCGTATGTCACAAGTGTGACGTATCCCGACAGCAGCCGCGTTCAAAGAACTTCCTCCCACCCCCAGTGTAAAACTTCAGTGAAGAGCAAGGGGTGAAGAAATAGGATGAATGGATGAAAGGAAACGGGAAGGAGGAGGGTAGATCCCTGTACGCTAACCGAGGGAGAAAGGTGTCCAGAATTATAATGATAGTTTATTTAATATCCTTGCTGTATGTAACTAAGTGTATATAGAGAGTACTATTTTAATCAATAGATTTCAACCTAATTATGCACATAAAATACCCGTTCAGTCATTGAATGGAGTCATTTTAAACATCTTTATCTCCATGATGTTACAAGACGAAATGTGTCGAAACTCGTTCTCTGTAAAATACTTAAACGATTCCTTGTTAATTAACCATCAACAATGAGGCAATCGACATCTCCAGTGATATATCACTGCGTTTTGTTATCGATTTTTAATATATTGAATCCAAAAATGAATTTAGAAAATTTTATAAATTTCGGGAATGATTGTGGCAGTAAATGTTTTGATAGCAATTCTCAAAGTGATTTAGATTCTAATAATGAAATTATCAGTGTCATCAACAACAGGCAATTAGGAGGGATTAGATGCAAAACCACATATGCAATTTGACGTTAAAGAAAAACATAACGACCACTTAACGATGTTATAACCGTGAAGCATGAAGAAAAGTGGCAGAAAGCATCTATCAAATCATCTCCAAAGTGTCCTTTTACCCCTCATGACAATATCTTTACAACTGGCCATGGCCCTTTCCCTTCATATTTCTAGGGATTCAATATTAAAGGATCGGATCAATATGGATGCGGCGAAGTAGGCGATCCTCTTCATTATGCCACTAGCTACCCTCTCACCACATCTTCTCATCTCAAAAAACCCACCTACGACCTAGAAAATATCTGGTGGACCAACGTTATAAGAAACAAGATGTCTAAGGTCAAAATTAGAAATCTTGTGCTGTTCCTACAAGACAACGAGGAATTGATTTCTCCAGACCCATGCCCAATATAAATTTTCGCTTCATTTCTCAACCAAGCTCTTCTCCAGAATATATTAACTTCAATAGATTTCATCTACTCATACTCCCCACCTTCATCATTATAATATTTTATATAGTACTTTTTCTGTGTAATGTATATGTAAACTAAATTTCTTTTCTTAATAAATACTCCCACGCATATCCTTTCAACCGACAGGGAATCCTAGAGATTTCAAGTTCGGGGATATTCTGTGGCGAAAGAAAGAAGTATGCAGAAAAGCAACAATATACTTCTTTTAAACCTGGAACATAAACCCTTTCTTTCATATAAGAGATCGTTTCAAAAAATATCATACATAAAAAAGTTAAATAATTATTTGAAACTAAAAAATGTTAATATTATCGCAAAAACTAAATTTTCAACAAAAATGTTATTTTTATAATACAAAAAATGTTTCGCATCATTCGCATATACTACAACCTATTGAAAATCACGTATGAAAAAATCTCGAGTCCGATAAAAATTAAAATTATGTCTTGGCGCATACAGGCTCGTATATACTTCAATTCTCATTCCTCTTAACTATTTTGAAACGGAGAAGAATTCAAAGTTATCCACATCATTTTATTTATTATAATTTAAAAAAAATCATTTCATAATAAAATGTGTGCAAAACAAAAATGTAAAAAACAGGATGTAAATCTCCTAATTATTGGCATTATTTCGATGAACAAAATTTGGAATTTAGGTTTATTAATAATTTATTCAGTGTCAGATAATATTAGTACTATCTATTATATTTCCGCAAAAAGAAGTAGAACTATTGATTTAAATTAGTACTAAATGGAACAAATCTCTTCCATTTCATTCAGAAATATGAATAGAATCTGGAATGACTATTTCTTTCACAAACCAGACGCAAATGTAAGGGATAAAACGTTTGTCATGCTGCTGTGCTTTACATCATTGGCATTACACTAAAAGCTTTTACATGTTACGCAATACTTTTATATACTCACTCCAAATCGAGCTGTTAGTCTTCGATTTATTGCAGAAAAGGACGATGGTAAGTTTTTTTTCATATGTATCTCATTTTGTTTTTCATTTGAAAGCAGTCAACGCCTTTTTATCAGGAATATATAAATGAATTCTGGTGATTTGGTTTGATAAAGCTGCTCGCGATAAAATAAGTTAAATAAAAACGAATAATTCATTCGTTTCAGTTCCTATGAAATAAGGGCATATGAAAAATTCTTTTATTAGATAACCAATTAGTTTGACATTTTAGAGCGGTGTGTCATTTCTGATACATATGTTATTCACATATAACACTATTTTATTCTATTATTGTTAGTACGTGGATCAATCAATTAAAAAAAGTTCAAATAACATTGCATCAAAACGAAATTATATAATGGGGAAGTCAGCCCTTTAACTCTCCGACCCACCACGAAGGCACACGGATTTAAACCATAAAAACTGAATGACCGGATCGCAGCAACAGCAACATTGGCGGGAACTGAGGTTTAGTCCTAAGGTCCGTCACCGGCCACGGTACAACCGTCCCCAAAGGAAGTACGTCCCGTCATCGATGGGAGGAGTCAGATCCCCCATCTATTAGTGTACCCTCCAGGGTGGCGAGATCCAACCACCATGCTGGAAGCATCTCATCCTCATTTCGAGGTGCCCCCGGGAGGACATATATATATAATGGGGAATGTTGCTTCTCGGACAGGCAACATATGATATTAATTGTTTTAATTTAGTTTCTGGCAAATTACATTGAACTCCAAACGAATTATTAAAATTAGTGTGGCAAGGAATGTTGTAAATTTCTCTTTAGTTGAATAGTTTAATTTAGGTTAGTAATGTTCCATTTAAAAGCAACAATAGAGGCTTATTTTAATGCGATTCTCGAAATATGGAACTCCAGCCCGATGATGAGGATGACACCTAAGCTGGCACCCTAGCTCCAAATTTCCGCGCCACACCTCACAACATTATAGTTGGCATTTATAAACGATGAATTTAAAGGAATCGAGTTTCGAACTTGGAGTTGTGCTAGTTTGAAACCTGTTTATTTTTTAACTTTTTATCTGTTAAAAACCTGTCCTTTGTGTAAAAAAATTCTTAATTTCCTTGACTGCAAGATAGTAGTGGAAAAGAAAATTTTTAATTTTACCATTAATGATGGACATATTTCCACGGGGTTGTTTTGAAGTTCATTCCTATTTTCAGTTTCTGCGATTATTCAAAATTGTTGCAAAGCCCAATTTTTTAATAATTTAAAAAATTAAAAGAAATATAAATTTTATAAATAATTTTTTAAACATTTTTAAAGCAGTACTTGATAACAGGTTTTTTCCCCTTACATTTCATTTAATTTCTACTTTTTTTCCTCTTTGAGTTACAATTTATTTGAGAATATTATAGAATCTTAAAATAATTCTTTCTCAAATCATTTTACTCTTTATTAAGATGCAACACCAAGTATTTGGTAAAAAAATTTTATTGCATTAATTGATTAACGAATAACTGTTCTGAAACTACTGTAATAGTATATTACCTAAATAGGTATATGTATGATATTCAAAAGCTATCATATGGCATGTGAAAGAAAAATGGACAGCAAAATTTCTTCGTCAAATAGATTTAACTCAATTTAATAGAAAAGTTTCAAATAAGCACTTTTATTAAATTTATAGAAAGTGGAATATTTTTTTATTATTTTTCTAATTAATATCTATTTTATAGTTTTTATTTTAGAATGAAATTTTGAAACTTTTTATTCACTTACAGAAGGAATCAAAATTTTATTCATCGATTCAGCTTTGAAAATATAAAAATTATGAATTGTTATCCTACTTTTTCGTACTTAAATGTGTGAAAACTATCACACATCACATATTGACAGTGAGTAGGAAAATTGGATTTTATAAATTTCATCTTCACAAAAACTAACCAAGTCAAATAAAATAAAAGTCTGCAACAAAACTTTATTTTCATTCAAAATTCAATGTAAATAGCAAATTTCGGGCTATCAAAATATTTGCTGTGTAAATTTTTATATGCAAAGTTTTTTTTTGTATTGTTTTGATGCAACCATAAATAATATTTTTTCATCATTTATTTGATGTTTAATTTAAATTAATCTTTATAATGTTTTCTTTATATAGATTTAAAAAAATTAAAAATTTTAGCTTTTGTTGCTAAAAAAGTTTTAAGAAACGTCCCTAATAAACAACAAACAAATTTTTGAAACCCAAAACCACAAAACTATTCATTTCATTGAGATCAACATTAGAAAGAATGCTCTTTCTTTGTCGATTAATCTTCTAAATTTCTTTCATCGTGTCAACAACACCCGTTTTTCCCGAACTGAAAAGATCCACCCCCTCCAGACGTTAAGGATTTGAGGTTCAAGGTTTCAGTAAAAACAGCCACGTGATCAAATTAAAAATAGCTGTCTCCTGATACCGCACCGAGAAGATTCCACGCTTTCCGCCGACTTTCTTGATATTTTGTTTGATCGAATTTGTTGCCCCACATTGTGAGGGAGAAAGAATGTCGGAAGCTTTGAAGTACGTGTAAACAAATAAACGCAGCGATGACTGCATAGAGTAAAATTCATAGAGGTTGTAGGCTTGAGCAATTTTCCATGCTTTTGTAGCGTTATCCAATGCTATCTAACCCTTACGCACGCCAGTTTTTTTATACGTGTTTCTCATTAGGTTGTAGTATATTTCGGTAAATAAGCAAAACATTTTCAGTATTTTACGAATAAAAATCTTGTTAGGAATCTTTTTTTTCTTTTTGAATATCCGAATATTTTCATATCATTATTTATAAATTTTTAATCATTTAAATGGAGAATTTAAATTTTAAAGCTTCTCAAGTCTCCCTTTTTAAAGTTAAGCGATTATGCATATACAGATTGAATGCAATACAAAAGATTGCATGGTAAATTTTTCAAAAAAAATAGTAATACGAATAAGATTTCATTTTTATTAGATAAAAAAATTACATTGACAGCTTCAAAAGGAAGATTTGGATTTAGGAGTATACATGTCGAACGCAATTAACTGGATAATGTATAATATTTTTTTAAACAATTTCCAAGACTAAGGAATGATTTCAGTTGCATGTTTCACAGAATTATATTGTTGTTTTTCTTCCTCCAGGCAATTTATGCTTAGAACATTTTAAACAATCGTTACGTTTTCTGTCATCTATGTTTTCCATTAAGATGCAAGATAATAAGTCAGTTTTCTATATATCTCCTTACTTTCGGTTGTCGATGAGGCTTCTATATCACGCAGTTTCATCCTCAAATAAAATTCCCAATTAGTCTCATAGATATTTTCTGAATAAAGTTTATATAAATTTTTATAATATCACCACTATTCTCATCAAGTAGTCCAAATCACTAAGATAATTGTTTTTAAAATGATTCACTAACACTATTGAAATTTATAAAATTCTTCATTTTCGATCATTTTAATATATTAAAAAGTGAGAACAAAAGGCAATGATATATCATATCATTGGCAATGTCAAATGCTCCGTTAATGATGCCTAACCCTTTGACTAAACAGTTGAAACGACTTTTGTATTTGAAGCATATTTAATTTTTTGAATATGTAAAGGCAGAAGCTTTTACGTAAGCATTTATTTCTTATTATTCAGAATATATGCTACTACATGATATTGAGATAACTTAAGCTAATTAGAATTACAAGAAGAAGAGGAAACAAATTCAAACAAAAAAGGAATGTTTTGATACCTCAAATGTACCCAAAGAGTTAAATGAAAAGGCAATTGTGTTCGCATTTCACAGAGAAATACTACCGACAAGTTCCGTCTTGTCACCTCCCATGCGACGTGCGACCGCACCGACAAAAGCACTGTTGTCACTTGAAAAGTAACTTTGGACCTTTAAGGGTTGAAAACAAAATATACTATCGCACAATATCGTATGATATAATTTGGCATATATGTAAAATTTTGTTAAATAGAAATCATAAAATTTTGCTTCTTCTGAGGCAAACAAGTTATTTTAATTCTAAATATGGCAAAGCAACATGACAACATGCTATTAAAAATTTTTAACAGCACTTGATTTGATAATTTGATATCAAAACTGTTTTATAAAAATCGCATTTGATACCCCAGTACTCTAGTATCAAATATATTGTATGATATTAAACAATATTCGCAATATTGCAAAATATTGTTGAATATTAAATGATATAATACAATATCGCACAATATTGTATAATATTCTAAAAAAGGATGCGTTACCTGGTATCACAGTCCATTCCAATATCGTACAATATTGCGTGATTGTATTATTCAATATTTAACTATATTATACAATATTTTGAATATTGTTTAATATTATACAGTATATGTATACTGCTGGAGTAACTTTATTTTATTCTTAAGGAACAAGAAGCCTGTTAATCTAAAGAAATTATAATTCATAAATCCCTTCAAAACAAATAGGCATGGTTCATACTGACAGCGAATATGACTATTTAAACAATATAGATGATTGTACTAAATGTTTGCTAACAAACTTTTGATAAAAAAATATTCGAAAATATGATTAATGTTTTAAACCTTCAGAAACAAACTGATCAAACTTTTCTAATCATATCTTACAAGAAGAAGATAGCAGCTTGCAGCAAGACAGAAGTTTATCCACCGCTGAATAATTACCGGAAAGTTAATTAATAATATTGGGTAAAGGTTAAGTTTATGAAGTGCTAAGTTTCTGTCATAACACAAACTCGGTTCGGATTACATTAAATAATGATTACCTAAGTTAATTATAAACTGTTATTACTGAATAGATCAGGGTAATTTAAGGGAAGGGAAACAATGTTAATTACATCGTTACACTTTATTCATCTTGAGATTCCTGTTTTACTTTAATGAATATTTGTCCGAGATTAACCAAAGGAGCATTTGGGGGAAACGATTAGGATGATTCTACGTGGGTATAAACATGCAATAATTAATAGAAAACTTATAACAGTTTTGATTTATTAGGTGATTTATTATAAGGTTAAGGTCATGTGAATGGAAGTGTCATTTTACCGGGGGATTCAAAAGTCCATTCACATTTAAAAACCCAATAATTCAACAGAATAATGTAAGTAGAGAGTTAAAAATTGACACACATTCTTGAAATAGCATGGTGTTTTATTAAAACCAAAAAATTGCAAAACAATCACGAATAGGTGGCGCTCCATATGATGCTAAAAACAATAATTAGCATAATGAATTTTACCAAAGAATGTGTTCATTATAGCAAATGCTCAGCATATCGGCCATAATTCGCCAACAATACTTACAATTTAGGCAAATGTTATGAACAGCATTGTACAGCATATATGTGTTGTTTGTTGTTATTTCTTATTGCACTTGCCATGGACAAGCCCGCTGATACAGAGACAGCGATTTTCGGCCGGTAGGGAGCGTCTCTTGTTTTTATAGTAGCGTCATCTAGGGCCAAGAGAACGACATAGCTACACACACGTCACAACCTTTTTTACGGGGCGAACTTCATTCGCGCATTTCATTCACTCATCCACAGATGGTAATTTAGACCTGAATCAGAACGATGACCCCAGTGGTATTACTCTCGACATGGAGAACTTTGTGACCACGAAATTTATACGTGAATCAGCAACCAAGCACGCGAAGAATCTTTAGCCGGCGGGGTTCGAACTCGCAGCCTAAGGGACGCGAATCTAACGCTCTACCAACCAAGCTATCCCGGCCCTACATCATATCTGTAAATGTGATGAGAAACCGACTTCAAAGGCTCCTTTAGCATCCGAAATGAGGTCCGACGATTGCAGTAAAACTGAGCATTAAGTAACCCCACAACTAATAATCCCTCGGATTAAGAACTGGAAATCTGGGAGGCCAATCATGAAGGAAGTGCGGCTCAACACGCGATCCTACTCAAGCGTTACGGATGATGCAATATAATGGCGCACCCGTCATGTAAGCAGTTTTAAAAGCAGAACCAAGCATTTCCTTGAAGAAAAAGGGTCCGATCACGATAGACGTGATAAATCCACAACACACCGTGACTTTCTCATCATGCAATGGGGGTTTCTAGGATTTTTTTAAAGAATTTCTACAGTTTAATTGACATACTTTTGGAATGTGAAATGGGTGTCGTTATTACAAAACCAATCGTCTTTTTCCCCCATTTTTGCACGTCATTCATTTTTTGCACTTTTTTTTCTTGTTTCAATAAAACCCTATGTCATTTCAAGCACGTGTGTCAAATTTTACTTCTCTACTGCATTATTCCATGTATTACTGAATTTTCAAGTGTTAACGGTTGAATCACTCGATAAGTTAACCTTCAGAATGTCGAAATTTGTATCTTTAAAGTATTGTATTAAAATAAAGAGAGGGAAAAAATCAAGAGTGTATTTAGTCATTTTACAGTTTCAAACAAAATGCATTATAAGATTTATTTTCTAATAACCGGTACATTTAGTTACATATTTCTACATATTTATTAACAGGCTTATGATTGATTTTAACTGATTTTTTAAATTCTTATAACTTTGTTCATAACATATGATATTATTTATTTATTTTCCAAATATAAATATTATATGGAAAAAATAACTAAAAAATCTAGAAAAAATAATTATTAACTAATGATTTTCTTACAAATGATCACATTTAATTATTATAATAAATTATAAGGAAATAATTTGTTTTAAACAAATATAGCAGTAAAAATTATTTTTCAAAATCTCTTCAATTGGAATAAAATTAAGTTAATGAATTATTATTTTACAAGAAATTATCCATAAATGGCGAATTATACTTTAATATATTTTGCTATGATTCTAATAACCGAATGTAGAATGCACTGTAATTCTAATATTTCATAATTCACAAAATTCATAAATTTTACAAAACTATTTATCTGGTTAGAGTCACTAATTATAAACTTTTGGCACTGAAAAAAATATGGAAAAGAATTTAATTTATAAACTTCTGAAAATCACAACTTTCAAAAGGTATTAAAAAAACAATCAAATCAAAAATTTGTTAATACTAATTCAAATGAATTCTTTTTTTTACTCTTGAGTATTATTGGCAATTTTGAGAAAAATAATAGATACCATTAAGTTTTTTTTAAAAAGCCAAATCATTTGTATAATATGAATTCCATGGACTAATATCCAACGAATAAAATTGACTAATAAATTGACTGTAGCATATCTCCGAATATAGCTTTAGAACTTTCGGATAGATTCTTGAATCTCATATAGAAAAGCATAAATATTAGAATTTAACAATAATAATACTAAAAAATTGTGAATATTGTTACTAATCAGTAATTTCCATTAGTGTAGTAAGAAAGATATTTACAGGTATTCTTAATAGATACCTCATGAATGATTTAAGAGCTCCTGACGCTGACGACAAACTTGGCGAACATTCGATGACTTGGCGACTTTAGTGCGAAAAGGATGGCTCGTGAAAATATTAGAAATACAGCTCTACCTTTATTGGGAATCAAGGATGGAGATTCTCTAATGAATTTCATGAGATATAATGATTATTAATAAATATTATTACAACTATTTCAGCTGAATTGCTCATAGAGAGTATAATTATATTTTTAATGTTGATCGCCATAGAGAGTATAATTATATTTTTAATGTTGATCGCTAAATGAGCTCTCTAGCTGTGATACTATTTTTTTTCGATTCATCTATTTATTATTTGCACATGTCCTTACTATCTACAAATGCTGCGTTTTGGGAACATCTTGCTTGTGCCTTCGTCACATGTGTTTTACATTTTCTAATAATTAAATGGATTGGAAATCTTCCGAAAAACATCCATCTTTTTTGCACCCATTTGTAGCAATATCAGGTGAGACAGACCTATTTATTTCCACACAAAATTCTATATCAATTAAAATTCGCATTATGTTATGATATGTAACATTAATAACTCCCAATTAAAAATTTCCAAGAGTAATATACAATTTGTGATTTATCCCCATATAATAATGACATATGAAGCAACTTGATGATAAATCAGTTTGTCTGCCATCGTAATTTGCTTAGACCTCGCGTGAAGCAGAGCATTACTGAAAGATGCCCACTAAGAAATAGATGAACTCTCCCGGCTGATTCGTTAGCCTTTCACCTCCTACTAATGGTCTGTTCCTTTACTGGACGCAGCACAAGATTTCCGTGAAAAATGAGCAGAAGTGTTTGTCCTTGTACTGAGGGATATGACATCTCTTTCTTGGCCTGCCATTCATCAAAAATATACTCATTTCTGGCCAATGCATTTTCGTTTCATGGGGCTCAATTTTGCTTTTATCTTTTAGTCCCTTGAAGAAATGAAATATTCATAATAATATCATTTTGCGAACTTCTTTTACTTTTCAAAATGCAAGTACGCAAACAAAGTATTTCATTCGTTAAAAATATCGAACTAGAGATTTTGACGAATTTCTATGTTTTAGATCTCCTTCATTTCCTTAAATACTGTTTTGGAATTGCGGTTCTCTGCTGATTTTTCTGTATTACTGTGACTGTGGTAACTCTAAAACGCCATGAGCTATATGAGAGAAATTTATCATATGGAATTACGACCCAATTTGTAAATTGATATGTCTGGCTACTCGAGTAAAGTTGGATGCGATAGATACATAAATTAAAGAGCCAAGTAAATAAAATTTGGTGCAGAGATTTAGCAAGTAAAATGTAATACTTATCAAATTTTGTCCAACTGTGTTAAAGGATTTATCATCATGAGGCGCTGATTAAAATCATATGAAATATTACAAGGCAAAAGTACACAAACAATGTTTCCATAAATCCATACGAAAAAACTCTAAGGAATTTAATACTTATACCAGATGTTTTTCAAAATTAAGCGAAATTTTCTCATTGTATCATTTCCAATCAATACATAGCGACATCTTTGGGATTCTGAGAAATTACAAAAGTGAGAAATAAAGAGCCCTTTCATCAAAACATAGCACTAAAAAACCGTCATTAAGTTAGTTTTTTACATTAACTTGTAATGAGTCCAAGAATTCTTCGACACCCTTTTCTTTAAAGGAATATCTAATGATATTTTATAATTACACACATATTAAACATATAAATAATGATGCATAAAATTTTGTTTTAGTACATATTTCGAGCATTAAATGTTAAAAATGGAAATTTTAATTTATTATTTGATTTTCGCTTAGTCCTTTAAAGGGCCATTTTTTTCCTGTCATATTATGTTAGAATATTTTTAGGCTTGAAATTAAAATAAAAAAAGGGATTCATTTAGCTTATTAGATAAATTTAAATTGATTAATTAATTTGATTAATTAATAATTAAGTAACAAATCAAGAGACATCATTTTGTCTGAGATAAAGAACTAAAGCATCTAAGTTTCTGAATTACTAAAAAAATTTGTCAGAACTTATGCCAACCTACATAATTTCATCCAAAGATTGATAAATTTGGTAGGAAGCATACTTCCCAGGGCCTTAGAAAGGGTTAAATAACTTTGAATAAGTTATTACTTTTATAAATATGATGGAAACGGACTAGAGGTGAATCATTAGTTCCGGAGAGGAGAGCTCAGAGCTCGAAACACCCATCAAATATCCAATATGTGAATTCTATGGACAAGTGAGCATGATAATTAGAAAAAGTGAAGAACTAGACAAATATAATTTGGTACACAGTTAAAGCATCTAAAATGTGAATTCTCATTAAATTCTGAACCAAATATATCAAAGGATTCATCATCTGTTAGTCGGTTCCTTCGCATAACTCAAAGCGAAATTATTTAAATAAATCAAATTCTATATATGATTTTGTAACTACAGTTGTAATTTTATGCCAAATTTTAATTTTAACTAGTCGAATAAAAAGCGTCCAAAATTCAATTTTCTAGTATTTGCATATTACACAAAAAAAAATCGTTACAAATCTTTCGACTGATTCAGTAAAAATATTAGATTCATGTCAAAGGAAGTCTATTGGACGTCGATTCCCTGCAAAACATTCGTTTACTTACCCAAGATCTACTATGTTATGCGGCGGGAAGAGGATATCACTTTTAGCAGACAGTATGAGTTAGTTTAGTTATAACGTCCCGCTATTAGGCAACGTTATTAATTAAAGTCCAGTTTTAAAGCAGCATTAGGGCTATTTTGGTAAGGACTGCGTAATTCTGAACCGCGGTCAGATGAAGAGAACGATACTTAGCTGCCAGCCGCCTCTAAAAAACTTCCACACCACAGCAGAGGGAGGACGTTTGGACCCGGCAGATTTATCGTGCTACAGAACCACTTACAAGAAGGGTTTTCGATGGAATTGGATCTCGAACCTGAAACCCTCCGGCTCCGAAGCCGAGACCTTACCACTAGGCCATAGCGTCCCCACAGACAATATGATAGAAAGCTTTAGAGAGAAGATTTGCCCTAGTGTTTGAAACGTTGTAAAATTAATTTTTACGGCAATACTGTCGGAAGTTATAGTGGAAGAACATCTCTTATTTTTAATTAATATTAACATTCTAATTAAAAATTCAGAAAAATTCCTCCGAGGTGCACATTCTCATCTTCCAAGATATATTTACAGCAAATCTGGAGCTGTAGTCAAATGGTCTGGCTTGTATAGCATTAACACAAACGCATATTTTTACTAATAGTAGAGATAATGATGGAGATAGTTACTAGACATGAAGACTACTAACCCAAAGGGAACTGTTAATCACGATTTCGCGCCATTGGCAGAGATTATAGTCTATTAGACGAATGATTAGTTATCTAAGATGACCACTGTACAATTTCATGCATCTTGATTAGATATATTCATCAAATAGCTCAAATGTTATTTGTTAAACTTCTAATAAAACATCATTATTAAATATTTCGAAAAACTGATATAAGATTTTCATTTTATTTAGTATTTGAGTTACATACTGATATTTAAAGAAATTTCAAAATATTTATGGGTTTAGAGACGAAGATACAAGATTGCTTCAGATCATTTAAACTTAAAGAATAAATTGGCGTAATACACTCTACATCCGGATCATTTCGCCGTTTTCGGAATTTACTACACATCTCGCAGGACAATTCTGATGCGACGTTACGACATATTGTATAATAAATCGTGAAATATAATGATATATGTAGTTAGTCATAAGGCTATGATAAAAAAAATTACATCAGAAAATAATTGCACAAGAAAACTTTAAAATTATAAAAATTTATGCAGATAATTTAATACTCTTTTGATCTTGAGTATTTAAAAAATGTCTGCGTCGCATATTTATAAGAATAAAATTATTTAACATAAATTTTTATATTTTTCCTACATTTTTGTATTCATGATTAGCTATGGGAAGGCATTCAAAACAAAGAAATAAAATAAAAATTATTTGCAGATTAATATTATACAGTAAATGTTAAGCTGAAATATTCTATCAGCAGTTTTAAGAAAATATTGAAGCTAAATCATCATTTGTAATCTTACAATAAAAATCGTCTAAATGAGAATTAGTAAATTTCCTAAATGAGAATACTATAAACCAAGTACATTTATTGAAAAATTAGAATAGAACACATATTCTAAAAAAATTAATATTTGTATTTTTTATTTTTGCATTAGGTATTCTATTTTTTTTCCCCTCACAAAAAATATTTAATGTGTGGTCTGCTTATTTTGATATATTTTGCTTCTGATAAAAATTCTTAAACTACCTGAAAAAAGAATTCAGAGTTTAAGTTTTCTTATCTAACAATTAAAAAGATGCCATTTTTCGCTGGTCTTTATCATTACTATGAGAACAATGTACGTAGATTATAACGTATTTTTCCAAGAATGTTTCATTAAGAAAAACATTAAGCTAGCATCCCTTAAAATTTTAATGAGTTCATTTTGTTTAAGAAAATACAAGTAGAATACAAAATTTCACTAAACTGAAGCAGCTAAAGGAGTATTATATAAAATTATGACGAGTTATCTTACACAACATTACTTTTGAATTCATGAATTATAAATTCAAATCTTGTTTACTTCAGGTGTAAACTTAAAATTATACGAACACAGAAAGACAATGTATTTCAACTATTAACCCATAAATATAAACAAGAGCAAATAGCAAACTGTGTAAAAAAGAGATGAAAATGTTATCATATGCACATAATTAAATATAATTGCAGAAAAAAACATAACTACTTATTTTGCTAATGTTATAAGATTTGGAAGATAAAATGTGAATTATTGTTATTCTAATTCTAATTCAAAATAAATTCTAAAAAAAATCTATGCAGTCGTGAATTTAATTCGAAAATGCGATCCGTAATTCATAATAATGCCTGATGGTTCGATTCGTAAAAATAAAACTTACCCAATTCAGCTGTTCCGTAAATTATCAAGAGCAGCTGTTTTACAACAAAAGATTCCGAATGAATGAAATAATGCGCATATTAACAGAATTTGACTTCAACATGAATAGGAAAGATAAAAAAAAATTTAAAGAAAGTTGAATATATATTTCGAAACATTGTAGCGTCACAGTGATTTAGGTTTGATTCATCTATCTTTAGATAACTTATAGCGTCTTATAAGTTGTTCTTATAGCGTCGATAACGTCCAAAAATTTGCATTTAGTATCATTTCAAAGTGTACATAAACGCACTAAAACATTGAAAGGATAGTCCAAAAGTATACTAAACAATTCTTTGAGAAATTACTATTGAAAGAAGAGTAAATATTGAACCGAACTAAAATCAATATATTGAGGCTACTTTCCGTTATGTAGGAAAACGTTTCTCTTATGACATCGATAACGTGCATAAAAAATGTATTTAATATTATTGCAATGAGTGTATAAGCTCACTAAAATAGTGAAAAGTAGTGCCCAAATATTGAGATTTGGGCGACATATAAGCAATTCTTTGAGACATAACATTTGAACTCAGAGAAAAATTGAACGAAACTAAAATTTACATAGACAGAGCATCTCAAAAGAGTAACAAGCAGTCATTTTCTTACATTTGGAAATTAGACATATACTTCTAGTTGCAAAGTTTCCTCAAATAAGGTACTTAAATGTGCAAAAATACCTTGATTTCTGTCGAGAAGTATAATAAAAAATTTAAAAAATTAACTTTTTATATGCCCGTTATAGCGAAAAATGGTTAGAGATTAAAATATTTTTCTGATTCAGTTTATGAGCGTTTGCTTATATCTGTAAAATCTATTAAGACATAAAATGCAGATTTATAAATTCAGATTGCGTGACCGTTCAAATGTTTCGGTATAATTGATAAATGGGAATGAATAAATAAATTATGGGAATTAATATGCATTAGAATTATAAACTAATGGGAAATCCTAGCTAATATAATAATAAATAACATCTATTTGTTGTGACTAAGTAATTGGTAATATTCGTCCTGTTATTTTTCTGACATTAACATATAAATTCAAAGATCAAGGCCGATGAAAATACTAACTATCCACTTTTACAGGGGAAAAAGTAGTGTAACGAATTTGACATTTTGACGATGATTTACTTGCATGATTGATGACGATAATTGATTTTCATCTTGATACCCATTTTTTATTTTGTCATCCTCTGATCCTGATACTTTTGTCGTTTTAATAAGATTTCTTGATATTAATGAAACTCTTGGTTATTTGACTTTAATTTTTTCTTCACAATTTGATCTCTAACACATCGAAGATTTTTTTTATCTTTCAGTTTTTCATTTTGAAATACGTCCAGCTTTTGTATAAAAAGAGGCCGAAATCTGATACTTTTATAAATTCTTTATGCTTTACTTCTAGTGAAAAGTTTAATATGATTTTTTTCTTGAATGAGTTCAGCTTTAATTTCTAAACATTATCGATGTTTAATAGTAAACTATTTGGACATAATTCTGAACTGTTTTCACTGCTGTGGTACCTCTTTTTTCCCAATATCTAAAGCTCGCTAAATTGAAAATCATAAAATAATATAATTTTATTATTAACTTAAATGGCATACAATTCAGCTATGTTATAAGAAAGCTTCAATGAATGGAAACTATATCCTATTAGAGAAATTTAAATAAGTTCCGGAATGTGTCTCATATCAAACCATTCGTTTTCAAAACCATTAACTGATCATTTCGATTGTTTCATCATGGAAAAAAATTTGTTTGATAATGGCTCAAACATTCCAATGTGGAATTATTGGAAATGAATTAGCTGGTTTAATTCTCAAGCATCATGAAAAAAAGATTTAAATTATAATGTCAACGTCATTTGATGAGGTAGTGACAAGTAAAAAGAAAAAGGAAAACAGTAGAAAAATACTGAAGAACCAGCACGATTAAATAAAAATAACGTTTCACGAGCGATGCTTCTTACACTTATATTGGTTAAAGTAGGTATATTTTAATATCGAGTTGTATCAAAACATCGAATATTATTTATTTCTGTATAATTTTCTTTATAAATCATTTTTTTCCTACGCTCATTCTTTGAGAAATTGCGTTTAATTTTTATTTGAATAATTTATGGTTTTATAATACTTATATTTTAAAAGTTGCTTTCCCAAATTCTGAGTTTCCGAAAATTCTTCCTATGGCCCATACAAAGAAGTTCTTTCAATATATAATCCATACCAATATATAGTCCTTTATTTTATAGTCCAATCAATACCACTTTGTCCTAATTTGGTATGATAATTTCTCAATATATTCTTCAGTTCTTGATTCATAGATTGATAATTTTGTTCGTTTAAAAAGTTTTACATTTGTTTTTGTACTTCATAATGCGAAAAAAATAATTGGAACTTCCATGTTATTATTTCGTCTTTTACGTTTCTTATTAACTTCCGAACCCTTGTATTTAAAGACTAGATAGACATACAGTCTATATCTTAGTTCACGAATTAGTTAATATCCTTCTTAAGTTATCTGCAGGAATAGGAATTAATTATTTGATAAACTTCTACAATGGAAGTCTTTTGCTTTTTACCTCTTTTAACGAAAAAAACCTATTTCTTCAAATTTTTCAAACCCTTTTGATTTTATAGGGACATTTTTTTTTGTTTCATAGATATTTTTTATCTATTTTATTCAAAAAAAATATAAATTATTTTATAATATTTTTCAAAAAGTATTTTTCGTACATAATCATTACAATAATAAGCATTTCTTGTGTTAATATGCCTTAAAAATATTAATAAAGCTTAAAAATATTAATAAAGACTCTCACATGTTGTTCATGATTATTTAGCAAAATAAAGTCATTAATAAATAGTTAAACGAAATTATTTTTTAAAAGTTTGCTTTAATAGATTATCGGCATTTGTTTTCACCTTTCCTTATTTTTAAGAGAAGAAAATAAGAAATAACCAGTTCTAAACGATGGATGACCAAAAGAAAATGATGTCAAACAACCATTATAGTTGCATGATGAGAAAAAAGAGTCAAGATTAGTACAAGTGCGAGATTTTTATTTTTACTAATAGATTACTCAGGACACAATCCTGACAGCCACACCCACGGACCTCTCCTCTATTATTTATTGGATCATTTTTAATGCTTATACAAAACAACTTTGAGAACAATGTTCGGTCTTCAAATTTGATAATGAATCTTATATAGTCAAATATTTTAACTTCTACAGTCGAAGATACTTAATGTATAAGTAAAGTGAAATTTACTTTATTTTCTTGAATATGAAGTATAGAAAAAGTATTATAATATTTAAAAAACTTCAAGCTTTTGATGAATATTTCCTCTCCCCCCCCCCCTTGAGTCTGAAAAACACAATTTTGATATCATGTCTGTCTCTCTGTCTTGGGTCTATTGGATAACTTAAAATACTTTGACCTAGAGGGCTGAAATTTGGATTATGGAAATACGTCCAAATTTCTATATTTCTATCAAAATTTAAAGGAATTCCATTTACAGGAAATCTGTCTGGTTGTTCGAGACAATGACTTTAAAACACAAAGAACTAAATAGATAAATTTTATAGACCGACATAGCATCCGAAATACAGATATTAATCAACTTTTGAATCAAATCTGTAAAACGATTGATCGTCTGTCAGTCTGTAAATTCGTTTTCATGTGAAAATAATAATTCATAAACGAAATGGATTAAGTCAATGAAATTTATTATGTTACCTTCCGACTACAACTGTTTTGCATCAAATTTTGGTGCCAATCAACCGGTAAAAATGGCATTCAAAATACATTGTCTTGATACTTTCAGTAAAAATGCCAACTTTACATCAACGATCTCTATTTCGTAAATACCATTCACCAATGCCATGTAAGGGTTCACGGTCTTACTCAATACTCCCACTTTATGCAGAGGAAAATAGGTAAAACCTTCAATGGAGTGTATGCGAGAAATATTTTTTATTTTCTGGGAGACTGATGGCGATGTCTTGTGTTTTTCATAAAATGCTAATTTTGTGCAATTATTTTATACAGTATAAAATAAAAGACAAACAAATGCATTATTAATAAAAATAATTAATAAATGATATAAATAGTAAACAACGAATGGCTTACAGAATATTTTTTTCATCTCATTTATAAAATCATGTTCGAAAACTATTTCACTAAAGAGCACTATTAATTTTATTATGTATGTATGAAAAATTGTGTAAATTTTAAGAAATTTTCCAATTTTCCTATAAGTCATATTTAAAGCATAAGGATATGGTTAATTTATATATGAACCGGCAGTATATTCATTTATTTTTTCCTTTCTTGGAAAACCAATTTCCACTTAAATCGCGAGGTTTTTATATATTTTCAATGTGAGATTTCTTTTGTGCGGTCCCTTTTCCTCGCACAAAAACAGGTTTGAGTTGGAGAAAAAGATGTAGAGAATGGAAAAATAAATCCCGATTGGGTACAATCAAAAGCCCAACAAATTGGATCACGATAATTTTTTCCCGCAAGATAAAGCGGAACACAGCAGAAACGTGCACTAAAACAACACAGGCAAAATTCAACAACACACACGCAAACAGCAAATCGCTCCAATACAACAGCAACAAAACGTTTAGAGAGAATTTATTAGAGATAACTCTCGGAATAGAGAATTCACTTGGATACTATCCAATGAAGATTTTTTTTTATGATCTCCGTGACAAACTATCGAATATCCGAAAAACAGCTACATGAATCCCCATTATCGCCAACAATACTGGCACCAATATTTTTTACGTTAAATTTGAAGAAATTCATCGCCAAAGCCTCGCGTTATTGACCTAACATCCATCCATCCAACATCCGTTATAGTTATCTGGGAAACTCGCTTTAATACTATGAGGCTAATATCGCAGCTAAGCAATATTACAGATTCTAACAGTAGTTTCTCGAAATCTATTAAATTGAATTCTATTAGCATTTTTTTTTCTGCATTTATAGAAAGTTAAGAATTTAAAATAAACAGCGTTGCCAATTACTAAAAGTTGTAATATTTCTAAATAAAATAAAAAATATATATATTTTAAAAAGCAAAATGAAATCAACTCTAAATCCCAATTGGATGCGTTACCATTACTGCTTTGCGATTCGAAAGAGAAATCCCAATGACTCCTTTCTTCTCAACGACTAATTGCTAACAAACTCCAGACAGATGCCGAGATAACTTTTTTTTCACATCACCTTTTTTCCGCTTTATGTGATCCATCACAACTAACTCTTATATAAATGTTTACATCAGTATTGAATGTAATAAACACATTTATACAGCTGTATTTTTAACATGCGTGCTGTCATTTCAATAAAATATTATGATCTTCTAAAGAAAAATTAATTTAACACTATAAATGAAGAAATGACAAAATGCACATTCTCTTGCCTTAATAAGTAGCAGAAATTATTGCGATAAATAGTGACTACTTCCTCAAATAATAATTTTCACGGACCATTATAGATCATGTATTTTTCACAAATACCATTTTACCATCTTTTGAGAACTGTTTCCTTCAAAAATTTCATATACGAGGTTCATTGTTTTCTGAAATTCCAATGGACCATTAAAAATTCCAGAGTAAATAAATTAATTTCTTACATTATTAATTTGTTTCTCTACTTGTAAACTGTTATTATTTTAGTTCAAATACAGTTACTTTTTAAACATAATTCAGTGAAAAGTCAAACATTTGTAATAAAGGCATATCAAGATTTCGATCTTCCTTTCGAAGAATACTGCAATCAATTATGTTCAATTATCTTTAATAATCTTTTGAAATTCTCATTCATTTGGATTTTCTTCTAGTTTTCATTCAAAAGAAAAATAAGGCCTCGAAATTCTAAACTCTAGGAAAGTCTAACTAAAGGAAACCTTAAAAATCATAATTTTGTCAAAACTGATCGACGCAGCTCATTTCCCCCGAGATACAAACATTTTCATCTTCTTTTGCACAATTTCATCAACTCATTTAATAAGTTTTTCTCTTATGATAGTCTTGCGTTTTGTTATTCTTTATAGAGAAAGTGATTTAGAGACGATAGATTTTCATCTCTTTCCTGAGTTGAAATACCAGATGTAATATCAAAATGATAATTCTAGAATAACGAGGTGTTCCAATGGAACCTAAAAGCCATTTTATATAAGAGGTGGCAGCATTCTTCGAAGAGGAAACTGGAAAGGAAATGTCTAACTCTTCATGCAATAATATCGAAAAGTTATTATGTTAATATTTAACATCTAATAAACCCATTTTGTTCTCTATCTTAATTTTTAGGATTCATGGGAAGTTAAATAAATTAGTGGGAGTGGTTTCCACAAAACTTTCTGACATACTCTAATACATTTAATAGGTCAGAGAATGTCTTGCATGGCATTGGCGTACAATAGTAACGAAATGTTCACTTTTGGCGTATATTTAGCATTTTTATTGAATCTATCATGTCATCCTTGGAGAGTTCCTTGTTGATTAATTCCTGAAATGAGTAAATAGTACTCAAAATTAGAATTTTTATTTTATACACATTCGTTTTTCCAAAATATTGAAACAAAAATTTGTCTCAGAACTACAATTATAGTCACAAAATCCTAAGTTCCTTTCGTGTTTGAATTATCAAGTTCACATGACTCTGAAAGTACGTACCGACAGACAGACAACTCGCATTTGGATTTAGCTCAAAGTTTGACGAGTGTCTACTCAACAGATGTTTAATCTGTGCACAGAGTATCATTATCTATTAACTACTTCGTTTTTTAATTATCGTGTTAGCCTGAATCCAAATAGACAAACTTCCTCTGAACAGATTTTACTCAAAATTTGAGAAAAAAATCTACAAATTTAGTGAGATGACTGTATATCAAATTAGAACAAACTAGCTCAAAGCTCCTTTGTGTTATTTTTGTCGCACTCAGATGAATATTTTCCTAAAATCTATTTCTCAAACTCGGGGAAGTCCAAAACGTGGAGATTCATGAAAATCTCGAGTTTCAATTTTTTTAACGATTACAATGCTTTCTCTATAATTCGTATACGAGAAGTTAAAAAAGGGTTCCGTACTTAAAGATTTCTTTGGGTATAAGAGAGGCATTATAAAGGTTCATAAGTATATATGAGGACTATTATAAGGTTTGAGCATTGTAATAGTTTATATAAAAACATTTTTTATTTCAAAGCATGATATATAAAGTGGTGGCCAAAATTGTGGACACTTTTGAAAATCGTTATGTTTTTCAACTTTGTATGCTTATAGAAAATGTTACGTTTCACAAAATGTAAACTCTTGTATACCATTTTAAAGAGAATTTAATGCTGTTTTAAATAAAAAAGCAGAATTCAAATATTTTCAATAAAAAAAGTTATTCGTACTTTAATCTGAATAACAAACGCAGTGATGAAGTAGATTGTAAATTCTAACTTTCCTAACCAATCACTATTTTTTTTTCTGGGAACCAATAAAATGTTAATAACTGACAGAAGAAGATGACATCATGTTCAAAGTTGGAACATGTCATTATTGGGCTTTTTTTTATAGAAGGAAGACTATTTTTTATGTAATGAAATCACAAGTAAGAAATTTTGCTACGCGTTTTAATATTTAGTAGAAGCTGCTGTAAATATTTCTAATATTTAGTCATGAAGTAATGCCTTCAAATAAAAGAATAGATTGGATGGCATTACTTAGAAAGAGAACTAAGATTATTGTGTTATATGAATGTGTTCTTTCCAGTGCTGAAATTGCAAGACAGGTGGGTGGTTCAGTAACTACATATGGCGTCGGAGAGTTTTGTTTACGATACCAGGAAACAAATTCAATAAAAAACAAAGCAGGAAATGGCTGAAAAAGATGCACCTCATCTGTTCATGACAGAATAATGAAAAAACTATGTCTCCAATATAGAAGAATGTCATCAGCTGTCATCAGAAGTCGATTGAATGATGCTGGCATTTATGTCATTTCAAGAACAATCAGGAGAAGATTATTAAATGTGGAGTAAGAGGTAGAATTCAACGGAAAAAATTTACAGCTGTGTATAAAAAGATTACAGTTGGCAAAAGAACACATTATTTGGCCAGGTGATCAGTGGTTACAAGTTATACGGAGTGATGAAACAGATATTGTTATTTGGTAGCGATGGCGAAAATAAGTAAAACATAGGATAGGGGAAGAGCTACATCCTGACTGCATTCAGGCAACTATGAAGAACTCAGTTAGTGTAATGATTTGGTCATGCATTCAGCATACGGTATTAGTCTCTTTCATGTTATCGATGGGACATTAAATGCAAGAATATACATTGACACCATTCTAGAGTCAAAACGTACACCTTCCATCAGTGATTTCTTTCCCAACCATGCATCATTTATTTTTCAGTAGGATTCAGCTCCTTGCCATACAGTAAAAATATCGAAAGTGTGATTTATTACAAAAAGCATTGAATTGTTATCATGGCGAGGAAACAGTTCTAAAACACAAATTATTGAGAACTTATGGGACCGTTTGAAATATCTTATATATATGAAGAATTCATCAAATAAAAGAGGATTAATTGAGTCTATAATTGTTTCCTGGCATCGAGCAATAACGAAGTAAGAGCTTAAAACTGTCGTTAGCTCAATGAAACATCAGTGTGAAGCTGTAATAAAAAGTAAAGGTTACCTTACTAAGCACTGATAACTCAGTGCAGTTATCAGCATCGAATGTATCGTGACATTTATTGCCTTCCAACTTTTTCTGATTTTGCAAATATTTGAATTTTGTTTTTGGGTATTGAAATCAGCATTAAATTCCCTTTAAAATGATATGTAAGTGTTTCCATTTTATGAAACGTTACATTTTCCATAAGCATATAAAGTTAGAAAACATTAAAATTTTCAAAAGTGTCCACAATTTTGGCCACCACTGTATATAGAAATATGAGAATATTTTTATCTTGTCAGCGCTGAATGCACTAACTAGTTATAATTAAAATATTTGTTCTCTCTTTTTAAAATTATGCACTTTTTTTAATATTTGCTCTGTAAAATTTTCTAAATATAAACTATTTATTATTTAAAGATCAATGGAACAAATTAGTCTTTAAGCGAAGGTTATGTAGAACAGAAATTTGGGTTCGAGTGTCAAAGACTGGATAAACATTGGGTCTTTTCTTAGACACTTTCAAGAAGAATTTATAGCCGCTTGTGGTGCCTGAACTCGTAATAAATGCAGCCAAAGTAAACTCGAGATATTTAAAGATGGATTGTTTTGAAGCTCATTATAAAATAGAAAAAATGCGTTTCCTTTTTCCGGTTTTGACGCTTTAAGAAATGCGCTGAAAGAAGAACTAGTTAATGAAATATTAGCTTTAAAGATATTTAAAAATAGAGTCCTCCACCTTCTTGCTTTTTTCATCAATTTCCATAAAAATAGTAAATTGTAAATGAGAAATCATAGTACTTATAAATCGTTTAAAAAAACTGAATAAACAGCTAAAAAAATTAAAAACCTTTAAAAAATGACCGAAAAGTCCATGCCTATTGATTTACTATTATTTCGCAATATTTTTCACAGTACATATTGAAGGAATAAGATTATGCACAATCTTAAAATTCAATAAATTTCCTTTTCAATGAATTAAGTGTATTTGTTTTGCTTCCTTTTATGGATATTAATTACTATAATACCTACTTTATAACCTTGATATAACCTTAGATTTTATAACCTTGACTTTCATTGGTTGAAGATAAAACTTATCTTCATATATAAACAAACCACTCTGAAAATATATTTAATGCTATATAATAAACTTGGCTTCATTGGCGATGAAAATATTTGATTTTGTTGGCTTCATCCTATCATTCTAATTAATAATAAAAAATTATTCTTATAATCTGCATTTTAATTATTAATTCAAGTATGTCTGTAAGTTATCTCAAAATATTTTTTTAATTATGTCGAAAAGTTAAATTTTGTACCAAACAATTTTTAAAAATTATCAAATTACTGAAAACTTATTTTCCATCATAAATTTTTGATAATTGTCTCAGAAATATTTAGAAAAAACCTAAGCTAAATAATGCAAGAGGCTACTTAAAGACCTATCACTAAACTAAATCTTTAACTTATTTTTATTGTATGTATGAACATATTTCATGTACGTCATTTTTATGAAGGTATATTTTGTATAACTCATCACAGATAAGAAAACTATGGAATGCCCTAAAATTCATATGATTTAATTAAAAATATTTGTATTTTGTGTCATTTGGGGGATAAAATGTAGCCAATGGAAAAAAAAGCATTATATATTATATTTCAGAGTTATCAAAAACCGAGTACTACACGAGAGAACAACGCGTTTCAATGCTGCAAAATATTTTTTAAATAACCAATATTCGGCAAAAAAGTTCGCAGTATTGCGCAGTAACAAAATATCGTTAGGGTCACAAACCATGTAATCTCAACAAAAAATTAAATGTCTGTAATAATGATTATCTGTCGTGGTATTTCCCGTTTTGGCAATCAATTGATTATTGAGATCATGCGATTAAAAACCAAAATTCCAAAGAAAAGACATCAAATGAAGTTTAAGATTTATTCTAATGAATCCGCAACCACCACTCTCAGTGCCTACTTGAAAGAGAGCACTGAGCCTCAACGAAAATCAGTCATATTTATTAAAAACAGTAAATTTGGAAAGAAAAAAAAGCCCTACAGCATTAAATAGCATGATTTGGCGGTTAATTCTGATTACTAAACACAAAATTCAAGTTCACTTGAACAACCAGCCAGAGAGACGTCATGAGAATGGACTTCGTTCAAAATTTGATTGAAGTTTACAAAGTTAGTTAAAGACAACCTACCCAATACTCAAAGCGCTTTACAATTACCATGCTCATAAATAGACATATAAAGCAAAAATATGTTTTTCTGTCTCAGGTAGGTAACTGATATTCATCAAAGTTTCGAATTTTTTGGATTATTACAATAATATCTCTCATGAGAATATAAAATTCAGAAGACGGATTGAAGTTACACGCTTTCTGGCATTTTCATTAAACTTTTTATTATAGTGCATATATGGATTTATGTATTCATTTATATAATATAGTTGTTCAACCCCTTTAATTGTAGTTTACATATATAAATGCCCCTTTCGGAACACCATCATGGGTTGGATATCGCGATTTTGAATATCCCACATCAGATAAACTTGATGAAATTTGAACACCCCTTTTTGTTCAATTTTGGCCCGCGACGTTAGATGAATGCTCATTAAGCCTACATAGATGGATCTTTAGCGCAATAAAATTTCCAAATTCGAACCTTCCTGTTCCGGAACCAATCACTAAACAACCAGGGCCTTCATTATTCGTCATTTTGATTCCCAATATTTTAAATAAAAAAATCAATTAAGAAAATAAATCCAGAAATGGTGATTGGATCAGCTTTCTGGTTCAAGAAGTGAAATTGTTTCGTCAACTTCATTTTAAACTAGATTGTGCTTCATGTACAAATGGAAGATGGGTGTAACTTTATAATGTAGCGTCACAAGGGAGTTTAAATTATAAAAGTGGTTACATTTGTTATTTGACTAGAAAATGTTATTAATAACCTATTAATAATAACGCAGATCTAATTCTCACACAGTAACTAACAAAGGTTATTGTAGGAAATTCTCATTCACATTGCCAGAAATTTCTTAGATTTTTTTAAAAAAATAAATTGTATTGTTTGCAATATTTTCTAAATGTTCAGGCATAGCAACGGTGGAAGTTTTATTTCTTTAAAATCTTCTCTATGTGAGATATTCAAGAATGAAAAAAAAAATTATTCACTAAAAAAAGAAAGAAAAAAATTGTGAAATGTACGAAATTAAAAATGCCGATGGAAAATATCAGCAATAATCTTTAATTCGGTCCGTTTCAGCATAAATTTAATTAATAAAAAAATGTATACCTCAGCTTGTCCTTTGCTTTTTATTCAAGTTTAGTTTAATTTGTACATAATAAATCATCCGATTTAAACATAAAAAAAAACGTCTCAATTTCAAGACGTCAAAATATAATTGAGATTTTGCATCTGAAAGTGATCCTGACCAAATCAGTAAACCAACCCCGCATAGGGTTACAGACAGCGTTGGACGTTTATATATACTGATTATCATATCAGATTAACTTTTTTCATTGTTAATCCTTTTATATGCTCAAATTATACAGTCTGAATCTTTTCTTCTGAAACAGATTTAAAACAGAAATAAAAGATCTCTATTTAAAACATGATATGGCAGCACGAAAAAGTAACGATAAATATTCCCTTTAAACATAACACGATAAATATTTTCTCCAGTTTAATATTTAACGTAGAATAAAAGAACGCGGAATATTTAACGATAGCTGGAGAAAAAAAAATTTAGGAAGCTTTTTTTTTTTATCGCTTAGTCGTTTCTTTTTCTCTTTTTTTTTTTTTACCAGTCATTTTTTTTCATGTAAAGAAGATAACTCAAACACCACGAAACTGTTTAGAAAAATTATCTTTAGCACAAACAAAGACGAGGAAAAAAAATGTTCAAAACAAACACGGAAAGTTTACCGACGGTTTTAACTTTACCTAAATACCTCGAAGTAAATTCCGCAGCATAGAAAGGGGAAAAGAAGAGCATAAAAAAAACGAAAACCTCTTTATTTGGAATTTTTGCGTGTGGATGAATGCTTATAAAATCCAAGTTACTCCAGTTGTCAAGACAACATGAAGTAAACAAATTTCGCCATCTTGTAATTTTATTTGACTTTTTTCTTCTCACCCAATTCACCCACTCTTAACTATCACTTCGATGCTTATTTTTCTTTGGTTGGGTGTGGGTATTTATTATTTTGCGTGTTCTCAGTACTGATGGAAGCTGTCGGCATGCTGCTCTGTATCCATATTACATCTGCGTGTCGGAATGACAGTTCTGATTTTAAAGACTCTCTACTACTGAAAACAAAGGAAAAAAATACCGAATAATTTCATTGAGTTATGACAGATTAGGGTGAAGTAAAGAAAAACGTTAGTGAAAGATGTATGTCAGAAGTAAAAAATAAATAAAAGTGCTTGCTTTTTATTTCTTTTTAAACGAAGTGCGGAAAGAGGAGATATTATAATCGCTAAAAATTTCTGTTCCAAGCCTCCTTAACTGCGAGAAATATATTTTTGAAATTATGTCCGCCTGCGACACAATGACTCAAAAACTCTTTGCGCTAGACGAATGAAATTTGGTTTATTATTGTTGTTAACGACAAATTTGTATATATCACATTTTGAGCGAAATATATGCTCTGAAAGACTATATATATATATATATATCTGTTAAAGTGAAGTTTAGTTATATAAACGTCCCCTTTTAAAGAAACACTAGGTATATTTTGGGACGGACCTCGTCAATTTGAACCACTTTCAAATAACGAGAACGACAACTGAGATGTCGCCCCCTCTGCAAACTTCCACGCCTCACCAACCGGACGATTGTCCAGATTTAGCATGCACCATACCAGCTTACACAATAGTTTTTCGACGTAATCGTGTCCCGAACCTAGAGCACCCCGTTTCTAAAGCTGATAACTTACCATCAGGCCGCCGCGGCCCCCTGTTCAAGTGAAGGCGGTAAATATAGAATGATGGATAAAGTTTCATAGATTTTTAGCATCTGAAGTAAATTTGTAACAAAATTCCAATGAGATCCGTCATTCGAAAGCATGTAAAAGCTATAATTCAAAAACGTTACGCATAAACTGAAATTTAGAAAGTAATCTTTTAATCTAACAAATTAATATAAATTACTTACTAAGCTGAAGTTATACATGAATTTTTATTTCAACCGATGGGAGAAAAAAAATCATTAAATGAATACAGGATTTTCTTTGTTATCTTATGAAGCCCAAAATGCGTATTGTGGATTGCTGACAATGAAAATCTAAACATGTTTGGCGTTTAAATCCTTGCTCAAGAACGATAATTTTTAAGCTGCAGGGATAATGGGATAGCACTTTTGTTTGGGAATATGTGAGGAAGTTTCTGTGAGACCATTCTCTTATTTATATTTCCAAGAATATTCTGTGTTGATTTGTCGTTGAAACTGTTGTGATGCCACTCCTTTCCAATTATCTATTGCATCTGAGGTGACTGAACTACGGCATTTATTGCGGGCAAATAAATTCCAGAATGGCTACACCAGTACACACGGACGGAATTTTAAATGTTGCATCTGATTTCCAACTCAGCCTTTGCAATAACAACGCTACTGTATAAATCCTTTGGGGGAAAACGCTCCTTTTTTCCACCAGATAATGGAACAATCTCTCCACTCGAATTCCCCCCCGGACCTACCCTTGCAGCACACCTTATAAAAGAGATTGCAATTATGTCTTCCGAAACACGTGCTGGAACGAAATGTAACGTGTCCCTATTAGCCAATGACAGACTGCCAGACGATGTGATATTGAGATGGGAGGTCCAATAGCGAACCCTTTCATTTTGGCAAAGGGCCTACTGGAATAAAAAAAAAGGAAAAGGGAAAGCAACGAAAAGAACAAGAAAAAAATATATAGACACTGCTGTAGGAAAAATAATAATACCGTGACGACCCGCGTGGAACTGCTGAAAAGGGTGTGTTGCCAGCATTTCAGAAGTAATGGCGAAAGGGTGGGTGGGTATGGAAACATGCAGGTGAAGAAGAAAGCTGCTGCAAACGATACCGTTTCAAATGAAAGTAATGAAAATGATTACAGGAATTTGTTAAGGGTAGAAAGTGCGAAAATAAGTTGAAGCAATCAAGATATTTTGGAACACACCCTTTGCATTGATCAGAAGTAATACATATGAAAGATACAAAAGTTAATTTTTGCAGATATGAAAAAACATTGAGATTAATTAATACTCAACTCACGCCGCATATATCAGAGATTTGATAATCAGTGCTGAAAATACAAAAGTCTGAATATTTTGAATTCCTCAGAATAATATTTTATTTTCCCCTTATTTTGAAATAAAAAATATTATTACTAAGCTAGTTCAAATCGTTTTTAAATGTTCGCAATGCATATTGGGAATATAAAGTCTTACTTTATAATACGTTTAACGATCATATTTTTTTTTATGATTATAATAATAAATCTTAAGAGAACAAATATTCTGTAAGAAAAATGCATATTGCAACGTATGCATCTAAAGCAGATTAATAGATGCAGATTGCTCTATATTTTTTACATATTACAACTAATAGAAAATTATCGATTCTCCTATAACGAAATCGCTCACGCTTTTACGCATGTATCAAGAAGCATTAATTCTGAAAAAATTGGGACAAAATGCAACATGAAGTACGATATATATATATATTTGCTGAATTAGAACTTAGTAATAATTTTGCATAATGTTCGAAATTGCCAAAAAATGTAAATTTGCAATAAAATACTTTAGAACCTTTACAGTCAAGGGCCTAAACATAACATCATGGCTTCAGTTTTGTGTACACACATTTCACTTTTTTCATACATAATCATTTTTTTGTTAAAGGACTTTATACGTCGCTGAATTTTTTAACATTTACATTATTTAATAATATTAGATAAAATATTCATAGTGTTTCGCCCTAAAGCCTTATTCCTCACTGAACGAGTCATATAAACAATTAATACACAAGATACCAGAATACCTTCAAAAAGAACAAACTGGGAGGAAAAAACGAAATAAAATGCACGGGAAGAGGTTCATACCAAATTTTCTCATTATGATGGGAGAAAAACACAATTTCGAGCCTTTAAAGCGGAACACTGTAGCATAATAATGTTTCATGCTTAATTCATTTATTTATTTTGTATCAATTTGCCTTGATTCCATCAGCCGTTGCATCCTGTGTGTAATGATGTTTCAATCATTCGAAACACTTTTAGGAACTGTATCCCAGTTCCGACTGCTTTGATTTGTATAAAAATGTATCGGAAAATGCAGAAATGCCTATATATTCAACTTACTAAGACATTTTAGAACTATCAATCTTAAGTTGATTTTTTTTATTTGCAAAACATTTTATAAAATTGATTCAAGTCAAAGAAATAGACTCATAGAAATGAAATGAAATCGCTGGAAAGCTTATCTTCCAAATTTTGAATCATAGCAACAATAATTTTACTTTAAAGTTAGGCTGGAAAAACGTAAAATTCTTTTGCCTCCTTGCGTGAAATTTATAATATGTAAATTTAGATTACAAATTTAGATTAAGATGTTCATTTGTGAAAATACAAATATATTCAGTGCAGATAAACTGCCATATGTAAATATTTCTCTAGAAATATGTCATTTAATCATCATGCTTTCAAAGAAATTTGATAATAAGGCATAAAGTAATTCGCTTTCCTTAAATGGCAGTTGCAAAACCGATTTCATAAAGAAGGAAAACAAAACTTGAGAAATTGAATATTTAAGACATCTCGGAGAAATATTGGTATGCCGAGCAAGAAAATAAAATCCTTTGCTTGCACTTGTGTAATATCTAAAAGAATTACACATTTCAGTAAAAAGGAACGTTTCAGTATACCTACGATTTATGTTACTGTAATAATCTAGTTGTAGAAGAATACAAATATAGTTTATCAAATTCGTAACATCCTTCTTGGAATTGTGTTTAGAAACTTGTTTGGCGATTACAAACTACATGACCCTTATTTTTCCCAGGAAGGAACGGGGAGGATGCAAAAAATGGTATTTTGCCTTATCTTTCCTCGTGCTAATTAGTGTACAGTCAATCAAAAACTCAACATTTTAAACCGGCCGTGTAGAGAATATTTTTAAAAAATAAACTAACCTATATACTGTATGCAGTTACACGCTCGACGTCAAAACCTTTACAATTAGGCCCTACCTAAAAAAAACTCCTTTTAGCTATAAAAATAAATGTCACCTTTTTTTCCAAGAAATGCAATTTGTACAAAAGAATGCTACATTAATCGTGATAGAAACTTAATTTTTCATAACTATCATTTCTGAAATAGTAAAATTTATTCTTCATGCTAGAGATTCATCATCAGTGATATTTTTCTAATTTATATATCTAATAATTTGTTAAAGTTTTAGAAATATTAATAAATATGCTATTTTCTGATTCTGATTTTTAATAATCTTTCGTGATATGTGTATAATCAGTATAAATTGTAACAGTCCCATTTAAACGTGGCCACAGGTATGGACATACGGTCTAAAATAATCAATTTATGTTTTTATATCTCAGTAAATTTTACGGACAGACGAATGAAACTTTCTTTGTGCATAAACAGAATAAAAATGATAAATATGAAACAGGAAAATGTAAGCAATAATCTTTTTTTTTCATTATCAAGGCTGTAAAAAAATTTACATTTTTTTCTAAATTTTTATTATACTTCTCTATAGAAATCAAAGTATTTCCATACATTTGTTTTCCTTATTTGATGAAACTTTACAACTGGAAGTATATTTCTAATTCCAATAGTTAAGAAAATAAACGCCTGTTAGACTTCTTGGGGATATTCTCTATATGTAGATTTTAGTTTCATTACATTTTTTTCTTGATTTCAATAGTCATTTCACAAGAAAATGCTTATTACATCTTTGGATAATCCTTTTCAATGTTTTAGTACCTTTATACACGCATTGCAATGATATTAATTACAACTTTTGTGCGCGTTATCGCCAATATAAAAGAAAACTTTTCAAAGTTATCTAAAGATAATTAAATTATTCCTAAATCGCTGTCACGCTACGATATTTCAAACTAGATATTCAACTTTCTTTTAATTTTTTTCCATCTCTCATTCCTATTCATGCTGAGGTCAAATTCCTTTAATATGCACATTATTTCAGTCTTTCGGAATCTTTTTTTGTAAAACAGCTGCTCTTGATAATTTGCGGAACAACTAAAATGAGCAAGTTATTCTTAAAGTATCGAAACATCAGGCATAATTATTAATTACTGTTCGCCTTTTTGAATTGAATTTACGACTGTGTGAAGTTTTTTTAACATTGAATTAGCAAATTTGATCTTCCAAATCTTAAATCATTAGCCAGCTAAGAAGTTAGATTTTCTTTTTAAATGTGAAATTACATTTAATTATATGTATATGATAATCCTTTCATCTGACTCTTATTTTTAATTTCCAGAGTTCCTACTTGTTCTTTTTGTTTATTTTTGCGAGTATCTTAATAGCTGAAATACATTAAGCTATTCTTTGTTTGTATAATTTTATGCTCCTACATGGAGCAAATAAGATTTGAATTCATAATTTATGAATTCAAACGCAATTTTGCGTAAGATTCTCATCATAATTTTATATAATACTCATTTAGCTGCTTCAATTCAGTAAAATTTTGTATTCTGCATCTCTTTCCTTAAGAAAAATGAACTCATTAAAACTTTAAAGGATGCAAGCTTAATGGTTTTCTTGGTAAAATATTCTTGGAAAAATGTATTATCATCCGTATGCTGTTCTCATAGTAAGGATAAAGAACCACATCTTTATTTGTTAGATAAGAAAACTTAAATAATCTTTGAATTCTTTTTTCATGTAGTTTAAGAATTTTCATCAGAAGAAAAATATTTCAGAATAAGCAAATCACTAAATGCTTTCTTTATGAAAAATACAATCCATAATACATAAGAAAAATACAAATACACATTATCCTAGAATATGTATTCTGTTTTCATTTTCCATTAAATGTACTTGTTTTAAAGTACTCTCATTTTTTAAAAAAAATAAGATTTTTATTTTAAGGATACCACTGATGATTTTGCATCAATGTTTCCTTAAAGCAGCTGATACAATGTATTTCAGCTTAACATTTACTGTATAATATCTGTCCGCAAATACTTTATTTTCTTTCCTTGCGTTGAATGCCTGTCCACAACATATCACGAATTCAGAAAACAATTTTAAAATAATGTTATAACTTATATTAAACAATTTTGATATAAGTTATAATAATAAAAAATATAATTGCAACACATTTATATTTTTGATAGAATGCGACACGTAAGACTTAGGGTGAAAAATATACGGTCGTAAAGTATATAAACAGAACAAAGTACTCAACACCTTTAGAAGCATATAAAATACAGAATTTTATTTCATTATCTCGCACTAAATCACGAGTTTTTGAATATCAAATGTGTGAGTGAAATCTTAATATAAATTTACAAAAGTCATCAAACTTTAAAATTAAATAGAAAAAGTTAATTATTCCCCCGACATTTAACATCTATATGATTTCATTCTTTGAATCACCATTAAAGAATAGAGCACGTCTAATATTTACATATTTAATTCCATAAGTTGAAAGGCTTATTTTATTTTGATAGCTTCAGCATTCTGGAAACAAAACTTTAAGGGAATGTTTTAAAAATAAATTATTCGGTTACTATAATGAAGGTTTCTCTAAAAGAAGCTTAAAGTTTTGGAATTCGTTCAACATTTTAAAAAGAAACGTAAATGACGTAAATCCTTTAAGACATTCTTTTCTTTATCGAAAATATCCTGAAGCCTTTTCTACCTCCTTTTGTTCCAAAGAAACATTAATATCTCTCCCTTTCTTCAAACTAATATAATAACTAACAAAAATCGTAAATAAAAAGAATTACTTCCGTAAAGAATGATGGAGGATATTTGTAACATTCAATCATATATGTGCTTATCCGAATAAATGAAACGAAATCCTAATGATGTTTTTGATTACTAATGAATCTGCAAATAAGTTAAGATTCCAAAAATTTCTTCCATTCCAAGCAAGAAAGAAATTTTAGCCTTCATACGTAAATTAATTATTATTAGCCATCATTAGCCGTTATTGGCATATTTGTCTTATTTTCTTCTATTCTTAGAGGATTAATTATTTACTTTCCTTTCTTTTATAAACCTGTTTACTTTATGCAGTGGTTATTACTGACGTTTAATCATACAATTCGTATCATTCTTTATAAGAAATAAGAACTTTTCTGAAGGAAAATCTACCAAGAATTACTCATGGGGAACATTTGCTATCTTTATTCTATTCTTGGAATTCTTGGCTCACCTAATTGACTAACTTTCATTTGCTTCATAATATCGTCTGCATTACGAAATGCGACTAAGTAATAATTTTTGGTTACAAATGTTGACTTTTATTAAAAGAATTGCCCAAAAAGTTACAACTGGAAACCACTTTATTATAAAGATAGTTTATTTAAGTATTTTTGAAGACTATCACATTAATTTATTCAGTTAAAAGAATTTTTATTTGATGATATCTGATATTTTTCATTTGAAAGTAATTGCTATTTAGAAGATCAATAATATTTTGAGAGAACCGTTCTTTTATGGAGGCAGGAAGCATATTCATTAAAAATCTATATTTTATTAACTGTCTTTAGTAACCAGTTGGTTTGTCGAATCAAATGGTTGCTTAAAATTTCAATTAAATATATGTGCGTCTTAATGGCAAAAAATTTTCAATCTACAAATATTGAAAGACATAATTCATACTATTTTGGAAGTATTATAATATTGCTTTGTTCATTATTCTAAACATTTTCTTAATTTTCTGTTTATATCTCCATAAACTCAATTTTATCGCAGAGATAAGCATCCTTATTTAAAAATTGGCCCAAGGTCTGGCCTATTGAGGGCTAACACACATACACATACCTTTATTATTAGCATAGATTAAATCGATTGCCATTTTCTTACATACTGTTTTATTAATCTACACCAAATAAAACCAAAAATATTCAAAATTTTTAATATATTTTTTACCTTTGATGTTCATTTCGTCGTTTGAGCATATTTTAAAGAACATCGACCATTTATGTACTCAACACAATTTTCTATTCTCACATGAACAAAATAGATGCAATTTTCTATTTTTAAAATAGCATGTGAAAAACAAATTATTCCAGTAAAGAACGGCAAGATTATAATGCATTTTCAGGAGATGCAATTTATCATTTCTTTTGATATCATAGTTTAATGATCCAGGTTTATTTACTTTTGAGAATCAAAATCAAATCGATTCGACCCTTAGTGTAACAGAAATGTCATTAGTTTTTGAATACATCCTTTATTAATCGAATATTATTGCGTGAATCAAATAGTGTTGCCATAAGTAATAACTCAAAATGCAAACATTTGAATTAAGATTTATTCCAAACGATTGTAAACAAAATTCTGTTTATGTTATTTTAAAGATACGGTTGTTTATTTTTTTTATCCTGTTTCTGTGTTTACGACTATTAATTTAAAGCACAATAGGAATGATTAGCTTATAATCGTGAAGATTTATTTAAAAGAAAGCTCTTTTCATAGTGCATCTTTTTTCTGAGTTCATCATTAAGTTCATTGACACTCTTATTTTAAGTTACATCATTCTTCATTTTTAATTGGGAAGAATGGCAACAACTGTTTTTCCATTTAGCCAAATACATATAATAAAAATGTGAGTCTTGATAAGATATTATTAATTATTTCCCCTTTTTCCATCTGTTTCATTGTAATGTAGATTCCAGGGATGAATCACTATACTGTTCATAAATTTGTTCGTGCCAACATTGTTTCCTTACTTGTGGTAAAAGTAAACATTTCAGTAGAATGCAGGGGCATTTATTAATTATCCTTATTCGGCTTTTAATTTATGAATTTATAATTTTAATTTATTTTAAAATTTAATCATTTATTATTTCATATTTAATATATAATTAAATGCAGATTTTCATTTTGAGTTAAATTTTCTACGTTACAAGATAATACGAGATATTATTCCCCAGTTGCCACAAAATTTATAATTAAAAAAAGATTTTTAAAGAAGAAATTTTTAAAGGGATTTCATACGGTTCCATTCTTTTACTTATTATAAAATAATATGTTAGCAAAGGAATGATATCAATCTCACGTGACATGCATTAAGTTAGCAATTGATTTTGGAATCAAATAAATGCTGCTAAGTTTACCTTAAGTGAGAGAAGTAATTTCATCTTCCCCCCAAAACGAAAATTTTTTAATTTAATGCTGATTTTCATAGGTAATTACTCTTGAAATATGACTAACATTCTAACGATTCTTAAATGTTAAAAAAATGGTAGTAGCATAAAATTGTTAAAAAATTTTGTTTTTGTTTTGAATTCCAGTTAGAAGATATGCACTAATCCATCATCTTGTTGCCTTGAAATTAAAGAGGCGAGTCTTTAGAAAATAATGCTATAAAATTTATTGATAAGTTTGATATATTTTATGAAATACTGATAAGTTTTTAATATTTTGCGAAATTAGTTTAAATGAGTATTATAATGTAACCAATTAACATGACATTATATAACAAAAGCAAAAGTTCAACTTGTTTACTGATATAAGTACAAAACTGGATGTAAATAATTGTAATAAACATTCATACAATTACTGGGATAATATTTGCAAGCTGTAGTAGCTTGATATAGCAAGTATGTTGTAAGAATCATAAAAAAAAACACTATTGAGCAGGCAGTTGCTCTTTTTAGCTACCAAGTTTAGCATACTGTTTGCTACTTATTTAAATGGCTCTAATGAAGAATACCGAATTTTTCAATAATTAACGAATATATTATAGCACAAAATCTATTCTTATACTATCCAATCCTGACAAAATAGTCTACCAGACACTTTCATGTTTTAAAGTAAATATATTTGAGCATTATTAATCATAAATCATCGACAAATGATAATGACGAAAGCATTAAATTGTAATCTTTGGCGATTAATCGCCCGAATGTGTTTAATATACAAAACGGAATACCGAATATGTATTTTGGGTGCCTTTTTTCCGGCTGAGTGAAGCTAAAATTTAATAGAGAAAACCACAAGTGTAGACACAAAAGGACATACTAAATTTCGTATATATTAATCAATGCATTTTAAAGTTATTGCATTTGCATGCTTCTGACAATATTGATTAATGGGTAATCAATTCAATGACAGATTTGGTACCAAATTTTATATGGATCTAGAGTTTAGATCCAGTAAAAATCCAGATGTTAAACCTATGAATTACATTTTATCTATTTAGCTAATTCTTTTTGCAGTCAAGATACGGACAATCCGTTATTGTGTTAACTTATATTAAGACAGATTTTTACTGAATAGATTTTGCTTAAAATTTGATAGAAATATGTATATATTTAGTGAAAAAATAATATACTAAATTATCTCAAAGCGGTATCTCAAAGTATATCTCAAAGCGGTTTTGAGTTATCGAATTCACAACGAGACATAATTCCAAAATGTTTTTTTTTTTTCGAGTTCGAGGAATTCTGAAACCCGGAGATACGTCTAAATTCTGGGTTCGAATTTTTACTGATTACAACACTTTATTTGTATACTTGATTAAGTATAAATTTAGCTTCCTGGTAATATCAATTTTATTTATTCACTATCATTTTATTTTCAATTGTATTTCGAAGAATGTTAATTTATTGTTCAACGTATTTTTTAAGAATGTTTGATAAGGTTTTAATTTCTGCGCTTACGCTCACGTGCGTTATGATAAAACGTTTTGATGATAAAACGTCATGTGATAGCTGTTGCAATCAAGAGAGAATTTTGAAAAATGAAATTAAGATAAAAACAAACTGAAATGATTAACAAGCTTTACCTTTTCAGATAGCAGGTTCCATTATTCTAAATTCCATTTCATATTCTAAGGCAACAGAGAACATAAATCAAATTCTAAAAGAATCGAACAAAAACTAATGATTTGTTATTGAAGAGCGATTAAGGAAATGGTTATCATCTTGGAGTTGTTTATTCATTAACCAACAGTTCACTATACTATGTGCAAATATCCAAAGATTTAATATAAATTTACTGACCGTACCATAACACATTGTAACAAATCGCTGGACGTAATCCAGAAACAAGTGATAGACAGACAGAATTCTACCCACCAAGCATTCCTCGTGATAGTAATGTCTCCCCATAATTCATTTCCTTAACGAATGTGCATTTCTCAACTCCCTCTCCAAGTTATTCTGATGGATGACGGGAAGACTAGGGTTTGGGCGTCAGGGCTCTTCCGCTTGAGAACAGAGAATTCTGTTGACAACTCATATTTCACAGCTACGGAAATTGTTCCAAAATAGTGATGGAATGCAGTGACGTCGCATCAGAATTAATATTCGTCAGATAAAGCATGGAAGAACGCATTCGGGACTTCATAACTTGGGAGTTTCATCAAAGTAATACAGTGTGCCCAATTCTGTGATACATCAGTATTGTATTACCATCCTAAGTGGCTTGATTATATTTCTGCTACTGCGCATCATCAAAACAATACAACCAGTGCAATTCTATGCTATATCAGTAATGCATTATCACCTTATGTAGTCATAAGTTGTTCATTGCGCATCATTTTATACAGTATAATTTAAAACAAACTATAAGAGTAAGATCAAAATATTCTATATTACCTTAGATACAAATAGTACTTGTTCCTCCATTGCTGTCGGTTATCTTATAAATAGGTTTTGGTGGCCCCCTTTCTCTTTTCCTTTCTCTGTGGATTGGGAGTTTACTCTTCAAAGAAAGATTAATGAAAAATATTTCAAGTGATAAGCCTTTATTTAGTTATTATAAGCTACCGTGAGTTATTTTAAGCTGAACTTAATCAAACTCGATCATTTTAATATGTTGCTGAGATATTTAGAGGGAGAACATATGCATCTCATTGATACTAATAGCAGGGATCATTAGGTCCTACTGGTGTGTGCGCGCTCGCACTCTCTCTCTCGCTCTATCATCCTCGTTTTGAGTCGCGCTTTTAGTTTTCTTTCCTTACTTATGTATTTATATTTAATATTTTTTTTCCCTTTTACGTTTATCTATATAAGTGTTTTTATGAAAAAACGCGATTTTACCCAAAAAACAATTTTTATAACCAACTCTTAGGACCTTTTTTTTTATTTACTCTCAAGCTGAAAATGTTATACAGCGTCCACTCGGACCCGATTTCGTCATGGTAAAACTGAGTGCAAGTTCAAAATCATTAGTAATGATAGATAAACTGTAAAATGAATACTGTAATATAACAGATTTCTTCAAATTATATTTAAAACTAAGTAGATTCATAATTTTTTTATTTAAATGACCAGTTTATATGTAAGTAAGATAGAAAAATATTCATATGTATAAGTAGATTCATAATTTTTTTATTTAAATGACCAGTTTATATGTAAGTAAGATAGAAAAATATTCATATGTAATCAGTATGTGATTCGCATCTACATACTTTACATGGAAAAAAAACGATTTTACAGAAAAAACTACCGAGTGAAATTGGGTCTTTCAGAAGATTTATATAAAGTATGGTAAGGTATAAAGCATAGTTTGCAAAGTGGAATTTGGCGCATGATAGCTTTACCCTTTCATTTCTAAAATTATTGAAATTCAGGTACCTCAGAAAAATGGAACGTCCGAATTTATCTTTTAAAGAAAAAAAAACTTTCCTCAAAACTGTAATGACAACCTGCGTTCTTAAAAGGCTGATATGCATCAGAGGGCATCATTTGGCACTAAATAAATACAACCTTGAACATTCTTTCAGAATTCTCAGAAAACCTTCCTGTTCTCCAAACCCATCTGGATGATCGTCTCTAATGAGCAAAGGACTCGTCCCGTGTAATTGATCAATCTCGCTTAACGAAAGGAAGTAGAATTTTACAGTGATATCCAGACCTCTTGGGCGTCCGCCGTAGTTTCTTCGAATGGGCTTTTGGGATGTTTTAGTATTGATAGAGTTACTATTTTTGTCCTT
>JAPMOR010019168.1:15095-39889 GCA_026543865.1 Argiope aurantia | reverse complement strand
GAAAGCATTAATTCGAATTTCTGCAAAATTTATAAAATGAATTCAAAAATAAACTAGAAAATAAAAATAGTATTTTTAAAAATTTGTTTTTATTAATTTTACTAAGAATTTAAGGAATTTTTCAAATCTATTCAAATATGGAAACGTTTAGAATAGTTAAACGTGAACTGTTAACATATGTGTAAAAAATATGTACCACTATTTATTATTTTCTGAAATAAATATAACCACTTCTTATAACGTTGTTAGTTAGAAGTCACAGTTTTCCATTTACAAAGAATCAGGCTTTTGACAACAATGCGTTCAAAGCCATTATTTCTTAAAAATATTTTTAGTTATAATTTGCAGAGGTGTTATAAATTAAGTAAAATGAAGTTTCAGGATAATGAACATTTTATAAATTTGGCTCAATCTTTAATAAATCGAAGATTAACCATTCAATTGATAAGAGTATAATTTTTACTTAAACTTACATCTCTCCAATAACGCCAATGCAATGCTCCAACTATTCATTATTTTATTGAGCAAAACGCAATTGGTGCATTTATTAGAAGGACACAAAATTCAATATATATTAAATTCAAGTTTTGAATGCACTTATCAGAGATATTCAGTTTGTTCTGATATTTTTTTATATGGCATACACTAAATTTATTTATGTCATGTAGTTTTGCCAATCTATTTGCTGTTTTAATTATTGTTGTTATAATGCTACCAATTTATTGATGGTCATTGGATTTAGATATAAATGCACGAGATCTTCTTTAATTTGCTCTTTTCTAAGGCATAAAAATGTCAAACGGATGATTTAGGAAGCATATATATTCCTTTAGTTACATGACATTCAAAAAGTATATTATACATTTTATTCAAAATTATCTGCAGCATTCTATTGGTGATACATGCTGCAGATAATTTAGAGTTCGGTATCTATGACATTATCAAATTCAATTGATGATCATTGGATAAGAAGGCATATACGCCCGATCTCATATAAACTGTCCTTTTCCCTCCATATCCATAAAAATTACAGGAGTGATGGTGTGAGAACATCGGTTTGCCAACCATTATTTCCCTGCTTCTATCAGATCTACTAATGGGATGACTTGTTATTGAAATAGTTCTTTCATGCCCAATTAACGCTATTGTTTTAAAGGCAGGTACCATAGCATTGGCAAGTATATGCTATAGAAGATTGGGCATGAATTTTATTGCAGACTTGTTACATTCCTTGTAATAATAAGAGGAATAACTTAAACCGGTTGTCCAAAACGGTCCTTCAGAAAACTTTAAATGCTAGGTCATGCTTACAACACTGGGGCATCTTTTGATAGAATCTGAAATGAAAGGCAATCACTACAAACATCTCTTAGTCATTGAACTAGAAAATTTAAACTGTATATCCAATAAAATATACAGATTAAATTCAATGGAATACACATTTTTATAGCATGACACCTCAACTTCAGGAATAATAACATTACAAGACATGTATGGCATGGCATAGGGATTATTTTAAGTGGAAACGCAGTGTTAATAACAGAGATTTAAAAATACTTATTTTAAGTTTTAAAGAAATTGTTATCTGAGGGTATGTAAGTTTCAATAATGTTATGCATGCAGTTTTGTATTATACTATCGCAAATTTGCATAGCATCAAGCCCATGTTTTGCACTTTATCTTTTGTATACCATTTTTTTTACTTCAACTTTTAATTTTAAAGATAGAATTTAGTAATCGATTGTTTTGCAACTGTTTTTATATTTTCAGAATGCAAATATCAGTTAACAGATTAATGTAATTAAATTTTGATTTCAAAAAAGTGGCGCCATCTGGTAAAGAATTTGTGAATAAATGCAATAATATTTTTGATAATAAATTATTTATCAAGTGCAAATAGATAATTTATTAAACCAAAGAAATATCCTTGTTTTTAGACTAATAAAAAAGGTTTTTTATACTGTTAATATATTATATAATTCCTTATTCCTGCAAAAGACATATTATTAATATTATTTAACAAGTTAATTAAATAATATTAATCCTATGTCTAATTAATTCTGAAGTAAGTATTTGTTTATTACAAACAATAGAATTTCATTTCAATATAAGGAAATTCCTTTAAAAATATTATTGTCAAAAACACTTTTAATAACTAATATTTGATATACCGTATAGTTATACCTGTTAGTTACTAAACACATTAGTTTTAAGGATTGCAATACCGGTATACCGGGACACCGAATACCGGTATTTAGAGCCATTTGTACAATTTTGTAATACCGGTGTTCGCAAGTTTAAATACCGTTTTATCGGTATTTACTAGAACTTTTTAAAATTGTCTCCACTATATGTTCAGTGATCGTCAACATAGCAAAATAGTATACGTATTAGTTTTTATGTCTCCCTAACGGCCGAAATTAATTAGATTGTGAATACAAAATTGTATCGTACAATCAAGAGAAGTGATAAAATACAGTTTGACAACGGATTCTAAAACCCTCCGCGCTTAAACTGCAAATTAATTTTTCAGATCGGAAATTAGACTTAATATCTAGAACTGTATCAGCTCTACTTCAATAAAACTGGCTGTTGTGGCATTATGTCGGAGAGATTCTAATTTATCAACAGATAATGCAACAATAAATTTCATGTTGCAGTCACTGAAAGAACAGCACACATCACTAGCTGACGAATTATTTATTATATTGAAAAATCGCACAGAAGAAAGGCATACCGAAATAGAAAATATCTTACGGTATTTACTTAATTTTAATGATTTTAAAAATGAAAAAGAAGAAAAGAGACTATCCAAATCAAATCTGATCAAGTTTATAGTAAATTTTCTTAAAATTTTTTACCTACCTACCTATCCACATACAGAAAAATTCGCTGCAGTAATCGAAGATTATGATGACACTAATGTCGATAGTGAAAAGGAATTGTCTCTTGAACAAAAATTAGAATCAGCGATAAATAAAAATTTAAAAAAAAACTCAACAAACCAAAATGCAATATAGAAATCAGCTATATCCAAAACCATCCGACGAGAAATCGATTTATTTGAAGATGAGGGATTTAGAGGTAAATACTTAGAAAAAGTATATCGCGCATTGCCAACTGTACCACAAATTAGTGTAGATGCTGAAAGAGCGTTTTCGACAGCTGGTAATTTTTGCACAAAATTACGTTCCAGGCCTAATGACAGTACAATTGATGCATTATGTTTTTTAAGATCACATTTCGAAAATTTGTAATATTACCACAGACTGAATAGTAATATTTACACTTTTTTGTGATTCAAATAAATAAGATGTTCATTTACTTTTTTGGAATTCTTTACATACTGTTATAATTTATAAGTTACAAATTGTTTTTTGTGATATTTACTCTCTCTAATAAAACTGGCAAATAAAACAAAGAAACAACTGTGCTTTCTTTCATTTTCTAAAATTTCTACTACTGGTATTAAAACCGGTATCCCGGTATTAAGATCTAAAAAATACCGAATACCGGTATTGAACTTTTGGTCCGATATTTCAATCCCTAATTAGTTTGTATAAGAATTGTGTAAAATCTTTAATGCATATTTATAATAGAAATTCCTTAATTAATTCTTCTAGAAAACTCATCATATATAGCAGCCACATTCACTTTTATAACTATATCTACTGCTGAAATGTTGGTTTCATTCATGTCTTAACAAATTGAGTTAAAACATAACGAAAACTATTATGAGCCTGTTGAATTACATCAGTAGTCTAATAATAGCCGAAATCAATGAATTAGTTAGTTTCAATGATATGATTACTTCATCATAATAAGATTTCTGATATTTCTCTGAACTATAATAGAATTGGAAAAGTAATGTTTTGAATTTCTAGAATGTATATGATGAAATCGAAATTGAAAGTAAAATTTTAAGTGAAGGTAAGCATCAGTAATCTAATAACGAAGTGTACGTGATAGTGTCTGAGTTCTGAAACTAATGCATTTTGCTCCAATAAAGTCTGCAGTTTCAAAAGATTTATGTATCTTGAAAATTATGCAAGAAGATGGTTCTTGTAATATATTAAATATTTCGTATAAATACGTACCTAACCTTTTAGATGAATTAATTTCCGCCATTGAAATTTGGGTTGAAATAGAATAAAATGCATGTATATTCAATCTGGAAAGTGTTAGATGTTAATATAATTAGATGTTGTCGATATTAAATATTAATCGATGTTGGCGATATATTCAGCAGAAAACCATCATTCCTAAATTAACGAATTTCATTTTTTATATGTATGAGAGGAAATCGATTTATAATAAATCAAAATACCACCAACACAATTAGTCTCCCCAAAACTTTCTCGCATAATTTCTAATACAAGTATTATCTCAAACACCTTACGTAGTGTTGGTGTACAATAGTTTCTAAATATTAACCTTTAACGGGAATTTAACATTTTTACTGTACCTATCATGCCATCCTAGGAGAGTTATTTGGCAATTAATCCCTGGCATGAGGCTAAAAGTATCCGGAAATCAAATTTTTGTTTAGACGCATTTTTCCAAACCGATTAAAACAAACAATTGGCACAAAATTGCACTTATAGTCATAAAATCACTCATTAAATTTGATATATTTAAGTCATTGCGTTTTTGAGTTATCGCTTTTACATTTAAAAAAAATACATACCGACAGACGGTCAATCCCTTGTTTTATTTGGCTCAACTTTTGGACTAAATTTGGTTGACTAGAGACGTTAATTTTATGTATCTAAATTCATCAATCTAGCTCTCTTAGTTGTGTAGTTATCGTGTTAAATTATATTCGATAGACTGACTTCTTCTGAACATATTTTGCTCAAAATGTGATAGAAATCTGCAAATTCTTATATAAGGATCGTATACCAAATTTCACCTGTCTGGATCAAATCATTTAGGAGTTTTGGACAGACGGATATTTTCCAAAAATTTTGTTTTTCGAATTCAGGAAAGTTTAAAATGTGGAAATCAGTTAGAATATCAAGTTCAAATTTTTCTACGATTACTATACTTTCTCCATACTAAGTATACACTAACTTTAATGGATTTGGTAAATAAATGATAATTTTTTTAATTTAGTTGAACTAAATTCATTTATGCGATAAAGAATGAAAACATGATTTCATTTTGTATTACTTATGTATATATTTAAGAGGAAAATACTTAGTGCCATTTTTAAATTTTTAGAAACTCAATCCAATTACTATTCGTGATCTTTAATATTTGTTTTTTGCACAGGAGTTCAATATTAGGAACTAACAGATGCTTAAAAAATCGCTGTGATAAACAAACGCTTACAAAAAAAAGCATTATATATTTTGGTAGTTATGATTTCCACACATCTATAAAGCTCATAAGTACAAAATCTGCAAAATGCATGTAGCGATATCGAAAAAAAATTCTAACACACGCAGCATTTTTTATTAACATATTCATTCATTATCATGGAAATAACACATCTATTGAATTCCGATATTCAGTCATTATAATGGAAATAACACATCTAATGAATTCCGATATCCACTCATTATAATAAAATTAACACATTTAATGAATTACGATATACAGTCATTTTAATGGAGATAACACATCAATTGAATTATGATATTCATTCATTATAATGGAGATAACACATCTGATGAATTCCGATATTCCATCATTATAATGGAAATAACACCGGTTTTATAAAAAAAGATGGAAACAAGGAAAAAAAAGGATGTAACAAAGAACAGAAATTACCTAACCAAGAATGCCCTATATATACTCATAAGACATCAGGAACTACTTAATTTAGTCATTCAGCTAAAATTATCTTTTTCAAATTTATTATCGGCCAAATGAGTTATCTTTATATTTTTATACATTATTACAGCAATTATTGTAAAAGCAACAAGTGCAAATAACCGAGTTGATTCTAATTTTAGAATCAATTCAGAATTACAGCAACAGGTTTGACCTTATGCGCATGAATAGTCTCCTGACGTAGTTCCCAGGTAATTCTTTCATGAACGTAGGATTTCTATTTTTAAATGGTTCTAAAGCTCACAACCCACACATATATATACACCCTTCATGTCAGAATATTTCATTTCGTTTATAAATGCTGTTTCTTCTTTTTGCCTTATCAACAATATCAAAAATATTATTCTTTCTTCCTATATTATTCTCAAATATGAATGGTCGCATGCTCTTTAAAAGATAATATGTCATCTTATTTCCTTTTCCCATTGTTTACTCGTGTTATTTTCATTTATCTACTACAAAAAATACCATTTTTTATCTTTTTAATCTTCTGTGTTCTATAACTGTACTTTCTTCTTCGTTTATTGTAGTTTTTGTTCTCGGAAATGCCTGTAATTGCATTCTTTGAGGAGAAATGAATTGCTGTTTGCCTCATATTTGTTGATACCATTTATTTCTATTCTGTTTTTTTCAACTATTGTAAACGTTTTAATATTTGAAAATATTGAATAGTTCGTAATTTTGTTTTTTCTTCGAGTGTAAGCTTCTGGCATTTATTTTTAAAAATAAACCCTTGTCTTATGTATTTCAAATAATAAATTCATGTATTACTGATATTTTTAAAGTTATTTTCGCATTTTATTTCATAGTTAATCATATTGCCTGTTAGAATACAAGAAAGCAAACCCGGAATTGTTCTGCATGTTATGCCTATTTTATTTAAACACGAGATCGATTATATTCTATAGTTTATAATATATATTTATCGATACTATTTCTCCAGTAGTGGTGGGGTGATCGGCTATGCACTGTTTATAATATATAAAGTATATTTCTAAAGTGTAAACTTTAGTATTATTCAAAATATAGTATATATTCTACATTCGTTTCTAATTAGTAAATAATAATATTAACCCATTTATCCACTTTTTAAACATTTTCCCTTTATATTACGTAGTCATTTATTTTCATTGATAGATCATAAGAAACCAAACCCTGCATTATTCTGACTGATATACCTGTTTTATTCAAGCGCGAAATCGATTTATTCAATGCTACTATTATTTTGAATTTAAAATCAGCTCGGGAAATATAGTTCTAGATTTATCTGCTTCTAATTCATAAATAATAAAATTAATCTGTTCACACGGCTTTTTAAACTTTTTTCCCATTTTCTCTGATAGATTGTAAAACAACAAGCTCGAAACTGTTCCACCTGTTTTACCTATTTTATTCAATAGCTCCATTATTTTGAGTTTAAATCAACTCACGAAGTACTCTCGATTCATTTGCTTCTAATCACGCTACGTTTATCGTTCAATAAGAATGAATTCAGTAGATGCGGTATGTGGAATGAGATTATAAAAGATATTTCTGGAATAAATTTATTTCCTTTGTTTAATACTCTCGATAGAAAATTGCCTTCTTATTCAGAAGAAACCGATATCTAGAAATAAATATTTCGCATACCACACAGTGAAAGCGAGTTAAAAGAAATGTGGTAGATCTTTCCCAGATATTTTACCTTTAAATTCATTCCTTTGAAAATTACAAATGATATTACATATTAACATATTCTTTATATACATGATAAGTAATTACATCTTCCTCGTGCATAGAAAATCAATATATTTCTCTTTACGGAAACAGTAGTATGATTATACTTCCTTAACCAGAGTGAACGTTGGTCTCCTCAAAGTTTTCTCGAATAAAGACTTTCTCCAATAAAGGTGTTATCCCAGGGAAGCCTTGCAAGGTATTGGCGAAATATTATCCTTTGGCGTGTATATAGCGATTTTATTTAATCGATCGTATAATTCTTGGCAAGTTATTATGGCGAATAATCTCTAACATGCGGTTAACTGTATCAAAAAAATTGAATATGTGCTTTTCATAAACGATTGAAACAAAAATTTGACTCAAACTGCAATTGTAGTTTTCAAACCCTATGCCAAATTTGATATAATTATGTCATTACAACTTTGAGTGATCGCTTTTACATGTTTTTGAAAGTACAGACCAATAGACGATCAATGCCTGGTTGGATTTGCTTCAAATTTGGATAGGTGTCTAGATTATAGCTATTAATTCTATGTACTGCATTTTTTCGTTCTAGCTTTCTTCAATTTGCAAATCATCATGCTAATTTACATTCGAACAGACGTACTTCTTCTGAACAGAATTTACTCACAATTTGATAGAAATATGCAAATTTGGTGTAAAGACCGCATACCAAATTTCACCCATCTACCCCAAAACGGTTTTGAATTATCTTTGTTACCAACAGACAGGCATTTTCAAAAAATTGTTTTTCGAAGTGAAGGAGGTCTAAAACGCGGAGATTCGTCAAAATTTCAAATTAGAATTTTTTGATGTTTATTATACTTTCTCTATACTACGTATACGATAAAGAAAAAAATGTAAAACATCATGTTGCTGCCTTTAGAGATGTAGTCAACTATCCGTTTAACTAGAGTGCTTTCAAAATGATTTTTTTTTTTTTGCTAAGAAAAAAGAATTACGTTAAGAAAACACATGAGAAATGCATACATATTTTTTTGGTTGACGAAATCTGAACATAGCTTCAGTATCCACCTCAGAAAATTCGTTTTCAAAAAAAAATCTGTTTGTAACTTGAAAATAAGATATAAATTTTAATTACGTAATAAAAACTATCAAGTAACTCTTGCGAGATGCAAAATTTGCTGTAAATTGAAATTCTCCCATTAAAAGTTACACCAAAGGAAAGTTAAACTTAATTATATAGATCACATATCCTCCCATTTGTGTGATGTGGAAGTGTAAAGACGAGGTGTCAATTCAGGTTTCATCCTCATCATCTGAAATAGTTTGCGTCATTTATCCTAATCAAATTATCACAGTTCAAATTTGTGTCATTTATCACAATGCAGTCCTCATGTTGCTTTCAAACGGAACGTTAATGTGTGTTTAAAAGAGTAATATTTTTTATAATTTAATTAATATGTGTTGTAATGTAATTAATGTGTTGTTTGTAATTAATATAATGTATGTACTAAAGCAATATTTCATTTAAACTAGTAAACATACATTTACTAGTTTAAAAGGAATAAATTCTTTCGTTCATATAGAAGAACTCTCCATTTTGGACTTTTATTGTAATGGCAATTCAAGCTCAAGTGTAATTTAAACAAAACTTAAAATATTTTTGAATATTTCTTTGTGAAAAAGAATCAAAGTTTCCCCAGAGATTTTCACTTCAAATATTTTGTAAAGTATGAAATAATAATCGATTTAATATGTAAACTGTAACTTTATAGATACTTTTAAAATGTCACAAAAATAAAACTAATATTATTACCACAATCCAGAGAAATGTAGACCATATCTACGCCTTGCATATCTAAATAGAGAAAAAAGACACTTAATAGAAAATGGCAAATCCTTTTTGCTGTATTCAACGTATATTTACCAAAATTTGCACCCTATGTAATATTTCCATGGAGAAATCTATTCATAATATCACAAAGGGGGTTGTCATAAGTAATTTCTACACTTTTAAATATATATACAATCCTTGACGAAAATTTTATGCATATCATATGCATAAAGTTTTAAATTAGTAAAATAAATAATTACTACTTCAAAATGATAGTCCTCTATTTCATATAGAATGATAAAGAGCAGAATAAATTTGGACTTATCCTTTTTTTTCTCAGTGACTCTACTTTCAAAATATTTTTTGGAATATAATTTATTATGTCACAGTTAAAATTTTGCCGTTCATTTTTTTCATTTAATTAATACTTAGTATTTTGATTTGCTGGCATTTTTGCGACACCTATTCATCTATACTGTTGATGACAAAACATTTAATTTTTAACATATTTTAACACCACTACAAAACTATGAATCAAAACTTAATCCTTAACTCTACAACTTGAAAATCGTTAATCTAAGTAAAAAAAAATAAAAAAATTTAAAAAACGCGCCTCGTTTTTACGTAAAAACATTGTATGGGACCGTTAGGTCAAAACAAGAACTTGGAAATGGTACTAAAATCAACGTTAACTTTTGATTACTGCATCGAAGTGGTCATCAGTAAGGCCCAAGAATCAAATCAACAAATTAAGGATCTAATACAAGTATAATATATCATTCAATCAGTCTCGCTCTATGGCTCACCATTTTGAAGATCATTAGCCATCATGGGATTTAGAAAATTTCTTTTCAAAGCCAGCTGTAAATGCGGATCGCAGATGTCCCATGTCACATGAGACTTTATATCTTGTATAATGATCATTTAATATTTTGGCACCATTTCAAAACTTCTGCCAATTTTTTCAAATACATTTTTTTAGACTTTTAACTAACTTCTTCAGGAACTCCTTATTTATGATCCTACTATATCAAGCTCATAAAAATTGTCTGCTGCCATTCTGGAACATTCTTTCAATCATTTATTAGTTATTTCTTAATTGAATTACAAATCTGAGGGCATTTTTTTTTCAATTTCTACAAATTATTTCCAATATACACAAAACTCATTATGTTGTGCGAATGATGATGATCAAACCCCTAATTATTATCAGTTTCCCTTGATTTTTTCTAATAAAAAAAGTTTATTTTTAACACCATGGCGTTTTTTCCCCCTCTTGTTTGAGCTTCTTTCTCATTATTTAAAAAGTGTTGTGAAATAACTTATTTTTTCCATTTAAGCAATGAAAAGAAAATAAACTATGTCTTAAACAAAAATTATTTTTTATTTTATTCTTTAAATAAAATTGAAAACTGTATTTAAATGTAACTAATTCAGAAATGATGGTATGAATTTTTTTTTTATTAAATCAGCGATTTACCGTATTTTGACTCCGTTGCCAAAGAATAACTAATACAACTGAGAATTAGAGATAAATAATAAAACTTAAGTGATTCCTACATTTTTTTCTAGCGAACGATTCTTAAATGTTGTTCTAGTAGCATATTTAGAGCATTTTTTAAAACCTTTTAATGGAATTTCACCAATTTACCTTTTTTTTTTTATAATCATTATACATTTAACGCCGCATCTCCGTTTCTAAAACTTATGTGGTCCCTTTCTGGTGTTATAGATGTAGGTGGATTTTATTAAAAAATTGCGCATCAAACAATTTTAAAGAAACAAACAAATGGCAAAACACGAATACATATAACATAACAAGAAATGATATAAACTAAATGAACAATATCTGGAGTACAATAAAACTGGATGAAAGAGCATAATGACGTACAGTTTGAGTGAAAATATAAAAGAATTATAAAAATTAGTTTCTTTAGGAAGTTAAAAATTAAATTAGGAATAAAATTCGAGGTGTAATTAATGATGCCCTAAAAATTGTTAGGGTTAATCTAATATGAACAGTTCCCCATGATCAATTAGGAATCTAATCATGTTTTTGATTTTGTAGTTGTTGTTTTTTCTAATGGCACTTGTTCTAGACAAGCCAACTAACTTTAAGAAGTCATTGTGGATTAAGCCAAGGGTAGGTCTCTTGTTTTTTCAATAACGCCATCTAGGGCCAAGAGAACGACTTAGGTACACACGCGTCACAACCCTTTTTACGGAGCGGACTTCATTCATGCATTTCATTCACTCAACCACAGATCGTAATTTAGACCTGAATCAGAAAATGTTTATGATTCTTTTTTTTTTTGGAAGACGAATTATTAAGGACTCTTTTGTACCAAAGGCTTTCTAGCGATGATGAGGGTTTTCGCAGGTGCCATGAAAGAGTAAAAAGGCAGAATGTTGCAAAGTGGACGGGATCGCCAACTTCTCCACAAGAGCAATAGTCATAAATGGAAATTGTGCAGATAAGGAGGGAATGGACCATGTCCTGTTAAAACAGGATTTCTTCTAGAGTCCAGGAGAGTGGTTGCAGTTTTACTATTTTGATGACTTTATAAATAGAACGACAAGTGATCCCACTATTCCAAAGATTTGCCATTTTCTTATAAATATTTTCTGAAAACGTTGTTTAATATGGCATCGGAGTTTTGGAGCTTCCATTGGAACATCTTCGATAATGAGTGCTTTTGCTAGAATATCAGCGTCTACATTATCCCCATAACCGGCATGAGTTTTGATATATCTTAAGAGAAGATTTGGGTTGTGGAAGAGTATGGACTGGATGTCACAGACAAGTTGATTAGGTGAATACACAACTTATGAGGCGAAATTTTCATTTCATTGATAGTAGCATTTTATATTTTCTAAGTCATTTTCTGTAAAATTATCGGCCAATAAAATTTTCAAACTTTTATCAATTTCTTTAGAAATATTGAAAAACATTAAAAAAATTTTCTATCTTTGAGTTCAATTGAAAAACCAATTCTGACACTGATATTTTTTCAATATTTATCCCAAAATCTATGTAGTTGTGGCAAAATATTACTCATTATTTCCTATATTTTCCTTCTTTTAATGAATCTCTTGAAATTTTTATTTTCAAATTACTAATAATTAATTTCACCCATTTTTATTTCAATCAGCGCCTTTTTTTCCATTTATACTGCATATTATTTAAACCAGTCTTGTGCAGCTTCAATCAACCAACAAAATTAATTCGTAATGAAATAAAGAAAGTTAATATGATTTGTGTACAAGAATAAATTTGGCGCCAGAATTAATTGCCAAATGGATTTGGCAATTAAGTCGAAAAATCTGCAGCGAAAGCGATGGTGATACTCTTTAATCGTGCATTGGAAATTTGACCGATTTAGTATCAGGCATTGCCTTAATTATCTCTGTTTCAATTTTTAGTTTTATACTATCCACGTGAACAATAAATGAAGATTTAAACTGTATTTGCTGCTGAAATGAATAAATCATCTCTGGAGATTTACTACAAATCGTTTAATCATTGTTTACGCTTTGAAAACAATTGTATAATTCAAGATAATTACGAAATATTAAAATGATCCTTATTACAATTCATTTTTAATAAATTTTGACTATTTGATGATTTAAATTACTAATCTTGAAAAAATGCAGAAATCAAGATATAAAAGTCGATTCTTTGTTGGGAAATATTATGAAATTAGCGATATTATCCTAGGCTGTGGAAGTTTTTCTACGGTATACTTAGCACGTCATAAAGTTTTTGGAACTAAAGTAAGTGAAATTAAAACGGAAAATATATTAATACATCAATACATATTTAAAAGTTAATAGTTTAAGATAAGGTAAATTCGTAATTCATATAGGAATAAAATATATCAGAAATGCTTACAACATTTTAGTTTAAACACTATGATTGAGATTAAGGACAGCTTGTTATTTTGCATTTATAATGAACATAAATAAACCAGAACCTCAATAATTTGACTTTGTAGTTACCTAGTCTAAAATATCTAGTGCCGTCGCCAAACTAGAATTTTCCTATGGTAATCATTTGCCAAATGTGGAATCCTATTTATTTTTTGTAACCTTAAAATCATGATTTGGGAGATAATATCCTGGTTCCATTTGATGAGTTCTTAATATTTGATACGATTTGGACAAAGAAATTAATTTTATCATTTTTTTTTCTTTTTATCTTGCTCCTAAATTTATTTGTTTGAAATGTATTGTCAATACGGAAACGCAAACAATCACGTAATATAACATTTCTGGCAATCCTATTCAAAATATTGTTTACCTAATTAGTCATCTTCATTTTTGACTTCGGTGATTTCGCATTAGTGGCATCCTTGGCGTTGTGAAAGGATGTAGTGAAATAGAATAGGATGCCAAAAATGCTAAATTACAAAAATTAAAAAATCAAGATGGCTGACAAAATAAACAGTAGTATGCATGGTCTATTGCTAGAAGAACTACGGTACTTTTTTATTATACCGGCGCAGGCGATAAAGTCACCAATAATGATACAACCAACGCCAAACGGGTAATCGCCGCTAGTAATCTTTGGTGTGATTTATTCCGGCGACTGTGTGCTGTCACCAAAAAGTCCGCCTGGCGGGATTTGCGCCGGTATAATGGAAAAGTACCAGAACTACTTCCCTTAATTGTTTGGGTACTATAATAATAAAAATTCAAGGAAAATTATTTTATTATTATTGTTATTACTATTGAAATGGATAAATTGTAATTTTAGTAGTAAATGCTGTCACTCCCTAATGTCAGAGAGTCAGACTTAATAAGGATATATTAAAATGGAGGTAAACCCAGTCTGAAACAGCATCATTTGGAAATTGGCACTGATTATGCTGTTGATGCCTAAAGCATTAAATTTGCTTCATAAAAATTATCAGTATGAAAGAAAAGTGTATAAATTTTATTTTAGTTTTCAGTTATACAAATGAATTTCAGTTTCAGTTATACAAATGAAATCATGTCAAATTTTAATCCTTTCTTGAGCCATTAATTTTTCTTTTAAATTCCTCAATTTTTTTGTGTCTTATTATCAATTTAACAAAGCACTTAAGGAAATATATTCTATTTATCTAAATTGTATGCTTACATTTAAATTCTAAGTGAGGGATGTTTTGTTCGCGATGAACCATTTACTGTAATGAAAATAATTCAATTTAATGATAATTTATTATATGGAAAGATGAGAAGCATGTTGCAATGTACAAGAGTATCTTACCTTCTGGAGACATGTAGCGGCTGCTTTAATTCTAAATCAACTTTGGTATATGATTTGCCACATATCATCCGTAATCACACATTTTTTTTTGTTTGGTAGTTATCAGGACGGTCTCTCATGTAACTTGCGGAATATCCATCTACTATTAACTGACGATCTAAAGGTGGGTTTATACTTCCAGTTATAAGATTCCAGTAAGTCACGTATCTGCAGAAAAAAGATTGCGCACGTGCAGAAAGAGCGGACAATAGCAAGTTCTTGCCTCGACAGGACAAGAATTTGTTACTGTACAGTTTATGACATGCATGGTCTTACTGGATGAATTGTAGCTGGCTGAATGTAAACCCGACTTAATGCTATACGGAACATTAGCTGGTCTAAAATTCTGCTTCTTTTGTTCATTTGCCACAATATAAAACCATTTACGATGCAAAGGTAAATAAGAAGAAAAATAGATGCAATATTAATATTCTCCAGATTTTCTTTCCATTTGGTATCTTCCTTTTCATTGATTGAAGCGGTGAATTCCCCCATGATATTGTTGTACACAGCCACCGATTTTAAGTAAAGTACTTCTTTTTTAGTACCATCATTTATAATCCACTTTAATGATATCATATTCGCTGAGTTATGTGCAATAGGCAACAAAGTAGCAACCGTATTATATATCCCCTTTATTATAGCAATACATTCACACGTTCTTTAGTTAGGAACATTTACTCATTTGTTTGTGGTTTGTGGGAATTACTGTTCCCAACGATGCAATAACTAGGAAAATATATGATATTGGGATGTTCTCTTCCCACAGGTGTATTTCGTAAGATGATGTATGTGAGAAGTAAACTTCCCAATGATCATGAAAGTGTTAGGGTAGATTAAATAGTTCTGACAAAATTTCAGAATATTAGATTATGTCGTAAAGATTTAATAAATTTTGAACAATCGTATAATAGTTATAAATCGACATATAATTTTTATTATAATTCGGGAAATGAAATTTTTCAAATAACTTTTAATTTTACTCTTTTTTTTGTATTTTTCACTTTGTAGGTTGCTCTGAAAGTTATAGATAGAAATAATATAAAAGAAGATTATGTTTTAAATAATTTGCACAGAGAAGCCAAAATCTTAAGGAAATTGAATCATCCAAACATTGTGAATTTTTATGAAGAATTTTCGGTAAGTGTTTTATAAATTTATTTAAAAGAAATAAGACATTTTCTAATAGAGTTATTAAATGAATTTATGTAATACAAATAAAGAAAGGACAATAATTTTTTGCATTATGTTATTGAAAAAGTAATCCTAAAATTTATCTAAATATTTTTGTCGTTCGCGGTAAACCATTTATTCTTAGTACAACGATCCTGAAAGAGTAAGGTGTACAAGTATTTAGAAGTGCACGAAATCAAGAAAAAAAAAAGGCAAAAAGTTAAGAGTATTTATTGATCATTGAGATTAATTTTTAAAAAATACTTCTGAAATGGTATCCAAGGAATGAATGTAGATTGTGATGAAAATCTTCAGAAGCGCAGTATTCTATAATTTTTCAAATACAATACGCCAAAATTTTGGAATATGCAATGTTGTAAAACGTGGGGAACAGTGTTGCAAAATGCCGAATATCAATATTTTGAAATATTAGAAATTTTTAATATTTTACTACGTTTCAAAATTGGAAATCAAGATTGTAAAATATTGTTCTACCTAACTTTCGAAAAATATCCACTATGTATGCTAGGTTTAAGCTGAGGTGAAAATATAAGGATAAAATATTTCTATTCTAAAATATCAAAGATATTATTTAAATTCTTCTTCACAACCGAGATCACTGAGTGTACTGCCATGAGAACGGCGATGAGAAGTTGCTTTTTAATTAAAAGGTTCTTGTGTCTCTTGGCACAGTAATGATGTCTAGTTGAGTTACCTCCTCTCCAATTATAGAAAATATTGGTTGGGTCGTGGCTGAAAAACTCCATTAGGAATCTATCAGTTTTTATCTTTTTTATTATTATTTTTTTTACCGATGATCATTTTTGTAATATCAATTATCTAGGTTAGGATGGGATCGGTGGCCCTTTACAGCCCACCCACTTAGAATATCTTACTTAGAATAAAAAGACATTATCCATAAAGAAGCAAGCTTTTGATTCTATGGTGGATAGTATAATTATGTCATTTCTTTTTTTGATGTCAATGCATATTTCCTTTAAGAAAGATTCGCGCATGGGTCAATAATGATCGATTTGTGATAAATATCAATACTCGTGTTATCATTGTTTTTACCAGTTATTTTAGATCAGGGAACACAGGCAGAGTGCGAGAGGGGATTTCTTTTGCGACTCCATCTATATTCATATATATGAATTATTTGGTCAAAATACCAATTTCTTAAGCAATGTGGTAAATGTTTAGTAAATCGATCATTGAACGCTTATTGAAAAACAACCACTAGTGTACAATCTTTGCGGATTAATCGGTAATAATTGATTAGAACAAAGTAGCAAAATCTTAAATATATTAAATATTTTTCTGGGTTTTTTCCAATCCAGCACAAATTGATGCCTTATTTTTTAATAGTTTATTGGACTTCATTTTTAGTGCATAAAAGGGGTGGAAAGTCTTGATTTATTCGTATTATTTTCATATTAGATATTAATTTTATTATTATATTAATTGTTTTATTTTAATATTAGTTTTGCTAACTTTATTTTTAATGAATAAACGCACTTGCAAGTCATATTTGTGCTTTCTTCATCGCCTGTTGCATATTTAACTTAGAAGCAAAATGAAAATTTATGATTTTAATTTCATAAAACATGAAATAGATATATATGTATAATATGCTAATGTAAATGACACAACAATCGGTGTTATTACTTATTGTGAAATGGTAACAGTCAAATGTAAGCAAATCATTGTACGAACGTTTCAGATTATTTCAGTGAACGCTAAATTCACAACTGCACTTAATTCAACGCCTTCCCTAGATAATTAATGGAGTTTCAAAATATTACTAGCAATCCGTGAAAAAGAGTCCACCGTGTCACTAAAAACTCCATTCAATCAGAAGAGGAAAAATGTAAACTAAATCAGATTTTATCGCCAAAGAGAAACTTAATCAAACGTCAATTACGTTTAACCGTAGCAAAGAGCTAATCGCTATGACTCCCATCGTTAAAACAAAAAGGTCATTTATTCCATACTATATGCTTCACGATATAACTAGAAATTCTATGAAATAACAGATAAGCCATCATTAGTTATTTCTTGAAATAGCTAAGAAATCTATAAAATAACTCAATTGTACACTTTAATAGTAACACATACGCATTTTAATTTGACCGAGAAATAATATTTCATAGGCTGATTCCATTTAATTTATATTTTTTAGTCTTATAAAATAAAAAGATGAGATTTTAATAAATACATTTCGAATTAATAATTTAACAATCAGAAAAGTCAGTACTGTTGGCGATCTAAATGGTCGTCAAAGGCAACTATATCTAGGTATTTTAGTAGATAAAAAGAAACAAAGACAGCGATAAAAATATAATTAAATGAAAAAAAATGTGTCTGAAATGCTTCAAGACCAAGAGTATAAGCCGATTTTTAAACATGTAGAGATGAACTTGCTAGAAATTCTAATACAACATTAACGTTTTTCAAACCACGTTAAAATCAATAACTCATGTACCTTTCGTTTCTGAAGCAAGTATTCTCATGTAGGAAATTCTTATGGAGCTAATGAGAAATATATTAATATTGAAAATGTGCATTGGGGCGCAAAAATTCATTGACGTTTTGAGAATTACTGAAAAAAAAGCAATATAAGTTCTTCATCAAATAGCAAAAGAAGATGAAAGAATTAATTTAATTATCTTGTTTACTTGCCTTTCAATATGGATATTTTTATTCTTAAAAGTATGTTTTTCTAATACTCTGAAATATTGAAGGAAATTAATGGGGAAATACAATTTCTTTATCATATTAAAATTTCCAAACTCGTTTTTTTTTTAAATTTAACGATATTTTATAAAGAAAAGGGCTTTCAGTTTAATTTTAATAACAATTACAAAAAGCAAACCAAGTCTTCAATTTGAGATTATTTTCATTCGAAGTTGTTTTTAAGGATTTTTCAATATCAACATGAATATATATTTATTTGAATTCACTAAGCAACATCGAAATCATCTTTTCTATTTAACTTAACAACAGAATAAAAGCAGAAATCAAGTACCATTATTTTCCCCAAGTTGCATATCAAACAAAAGTATTGAATTACTATTGTTAACTGAGTATTCGTAATATTATTTCTATCTGCATTTTACCAATGGATCTAACGGATACTAAATGGATGTGAGTCTATGACCTCCGAACATGACGTCATTTGGTGACAAAAATAAATGTTCCAGAAACTACAGGAATTTTAGCATTATCTCGATTAGGAGCGACGATGCAATATTCCTCTAGAATTATCTTTGGCATATGACGGAAACTATAAAAAGCTGGAAGACATCAGTAGTAGAACGCTGAACTTGTAACACAAACAAAGTGGCGGAATCAACAGCGAATAAAAGTTCTAAAAATACTATCCGTCGCTTGACTGAAGGTGTATCAATTTTTTTTAATATGTCTATAAAAAGAAGGCAGTGTGAGGTATGCTACCAGTAATGATTGATCTAAAATTATAATCTTTCAAATAAAACAGAAATTGGTGAAATGAGTACTGAAATTGGACTGGACGAATCTGTCGTGAGTTTTCTATCAATGAGAATATATTGCGAGATAAAATTTTTGAAAGATTTTTTTTTTCAAAAATTGCTTTTCGTAGGAGAGAAGCGATATATGATGACTATCTATAGATCAAGATATTTCATGATAAATTAATTTTTTTGAATTCGGTAATGTGGACGCCGTTTTTTACAAAATGCTATAATAAACTAGATGTTAGAACAGGGCATGCATCCATTGATAACATATCCAGAAGTCATGCATTTTCATACACAATAAAAATTATTAGAATAGAAGTAGTGGCTATGGTTAAAACACTAAGTCTTTTTTTCAATTCCTACTAATTAATTTCCAAGATTTTATCTTAATTTAGCCCATCGTAACTTCATTCTAAAATATTCTCTTATTTCGTGACCCAATTCCACTTTCGATTTAATTAATTCCTTTGTAAAATTAATGCGCCATCAGTATTATATATCAAGAGAAAGTGATATCTTCGGTTGCCCTTGAAAAGGTGTCAAAGATCACCACGTGTATTGAATTGGCGCCTGGCCAAAAATCCTATATTATATAAGACTAGTGATTTTTGTTCGTCCCTTTTCTTACTTCTGTGTTTGTGTCGCGCTGCATTTTTTTTTTTTTTTTTTGTATATTGAAAATTTTCAATCGTTAATAACATACTTTATCTAAAATAATTGTACTTACTTTTATTTCTGTAAAAACTGAATTCTGTTGTTGGGATCTAAAAAGGAAAACTGAATTCATTTACAAATAACTTCCGATTATTGCCATGCACTACTTCCTTGCCAAAAGATTTTTTAATTGCTTTTTTAAAAAAAAACTATATTGAAAGCTCATTATATTTCTTTTCTTTCTATATTATAAAATGTTCAAATTTAGTTCGACTATTATTACAACTTATCACATCGTAGTGCGGAATACTTAACCATTTTTAGTAAATATCTGAAACTATGAATAGATGTGTAATTGAATGAATATTCAAAATGAATTAACCCACCAATGAAAATAATTTCAAATTGACCTATAAAATTGATCCATTTTATAGGTCTTGCAAATGGCGAAAATAATTTCTAAAATCGTTTTAAAGAGTCTTTTTAACACTAAATGAGGAAATGTTCTTAAGGATTGAAACCAAATTGATATATTGTTTTCGAAAATTTGTTCAGCATTGTAATCAGAAAATTGTAATCAGCATTTTCTTCGCTATTTATTATATTCTAATAAATATTATTCATTTTGTTATCTAAGTTGTTATTATATTGAAACAAATTTTAGATTTTTTTTGTTAAGTTTCAGGAAATCAAAATAGAATGTGTTTATTCTTAACAATAAAATAATAATAGTTAGGTTTATATATAATTTTGACTTACCTTAGTATTCAAATTTGCGAGAACAGGATGAAATGTGTATTTAAAAATGAATTAATTTACTAAAGATATTTCTGAACTATTTTTGCAAACTATAATTATGCAAATATCAGAAACCTATTTTCATTTCATTCGGAATTCTTTTGTTTACGAATGAATGAATTAATATATAAATAATAAAAAAGCATCAAAATGAAATACAAACAATAAAATAAATTAGTAAACAATTTATTTTTAATTATTAAATAGTCTTCGATGGATTCCTTATAAAAATCTCTTTTTTAGAATTTTGATGAGATTATCATCTATATCTGTGTCAAATATTGAATTTGAAATCAAACAAATAAATTTAATTATTTCTGCTGTTTCAGCACAATGAACTGTATTGTATTGCGATGGAGCATATAAATGGACCTGATCTTTCACACTACTTGAAGAAGCAAGCTTACCGTAGAGTTTCAGAGAAAACTGCAAAAGTCCTCTTTTATCAGATGGTATCTGCTGTTCACCACATGCATCAAACAAACATTCTGCACAGGTAAAATCATTTTGATGAAACTGAGTTTACATTTTCTTCTAGGAATCAAAAATTCAAACACACATCAAAAATGTTAAAAATGAAATGATAATTGATGCAATTAGCATTCAACACATGTATCTGTCTTTCTTCCCATATAAAACCATTACGGAAAAGTTGACGCTTGTGCTGTGGTAGTAAAGACTCCTTATTTCATGCTTTTACCATATATGCAAATTTACCATATAAAAAAATTTCCTTATAGTTATATGTACCGCTGTTTTTTTTTTTGCTGTTTGATCGTTATTATCGTTCGTCAAAAACATCAAGCAAACATTCTGTATAGATGAGACTATCTAAATGGATTCGAATTTGTATTTCCATTTAGTAATCAAGGAGCTTAGCATTGTTAAATACGAAATGATAATTGATATATTTACTGTAGCATTCATTACATGCATCAAAACTTGTTTGCCAATTACGTCAGTAAGATGTATTGATGCATGTGCAATGATAATCGATACATAACTTATAGTATTAAAAATAATTTTTATAAGTGCTAAAGAATTGTTTTTATTTCCGTCAATTTAGATATGTTTGTACACACAAACACATCTAAAATATTAAAATTTTCCCATCGATTATATTAGAAATTTGATTATACTAGAAACTTTTGTACTCGATTATACCAGAAACTTGAGAATGTAAATTAATGGAAATATAAGTTTTTTTTAATAATTATAGCACAAAGGTAAGGATCTCATAAACGACCTACTTAACTTTCTAACTCATACATATGATACTGACGAAATATTTTTTTTTCTACTCTTTTAAATTAGATATATCCATTAATAATTATGAATACTTGATATAATTAGATAAATTTAATATATAAGAATGACATAATTCTAAGTAACTGTTTTCCTTTATATGAGTTATCAACCAATCTACACATATCACAGATATGAGGATTGAAGTAATTTCGTTATCATGGTGAGTGGATGATAATTATTTAAATAATTATTATATATACCACGTTTTTAAGACGTGTTACAAAGTGAAAAATAACTTCTTTCAGCTCCATACAGATTGTACCGAAAATCTGTGGCTCTAAAAATTTAAAATTCACATTCACAGTTTCATTTTAAAAACGCAATTCATTATTTTTTGATTAAATAAATACTTTCTTCTATAGGTCCTGCATATGTGAAATTTTGCAATCGATATTAATCTAACTTCTCGTGAACGAAATTTGTAGCAGAGAAATAAAAAAAAAATGATTTAGCATTAGCAACCGATTATGAATATCATTACTGAGTTACTGCATTGTCAACGGATTATGAATTATGCTTAAAGTTTCCTATCTCTAGCTCATCGGGAAGTTAATTTAAAATCAGTTGCTAAACTTACACCGAATAGACAAACAAACAAGCGAGTTAATAAAATTATATTAAAAATATCCTTAAATTCCTTAAACCAAAAATGTCGACTTACGCAAATAGACAGTTAAGAAAACAATTTAATGCAAAAATTTTAAAATCAATAAAAAAAAATCAAACATTTCTATGATTTGTCATAGCATCATCTGCCGGTAAGGATTGCAAAATATGTACAAAACAGACACACAAAAAACCGTGTTAATATTACAGTACCGTCTAATTTTAAACATGTTTAAAGTTTCAAGTCTCACTTCAAGTTTCATCGAGAAGTAAATTTAAAATTGGTACCAGCCATATGAACAAATAAACGAGTTAATAAATATATGTTAAAAATGCCTTTATATTCCTTAAATCAAAATCGTAAATTCTTTTTTCATTTTGGATCAAATTTTTCAATGGCAAAATTTACTTTTTTGAAATACGAATAATTCATGATATATAAATGAATTTAACTCTCCATAAAAGATTTATGCATTCACTTAACTTAGCATCAAAGAACTAAAAAAATGGGCATTAGGCTTCATTAATATTCAAGCGATTCAAAATTATATTTTATTTATTTTGCGGTGAACTGCAATTATCAATGAAATAGAATACACTATGTTTTAAACCATTGATGTCATTTGTAGTTTGTTACCCTTGAATTTTGAGTAAATATTAAAAAATCTTATTGAAGTTAGAATTAAAAATTAAATTTAAATTATTGTGGTTAGAATTAAAAATTAAATTAAAATTATTGTGGTTAGAATTAAAAGGTAAATTAAGGTTATTGCGGTTAGAATTAAAAATATTCTTTTTTCAAAATTAATGAAGTTACTAGATATGTTTTAATTAATTGCAAACAGGGAAAAACACGGGATTAAAAACATATTTTAAAAGTAGTTTATTGATAGTATATGGAAACATTTGGTTTCTTAACACATAACACAATTTCTTTTCTGTATAAATAAATGACATATTTATGCAGACGATTCCGGAAAAATTAGAGAAAAGATAATTGATTTTTCTACTGATTTAGTTCTGAAAAAAATAATCTTAATACTTAATCCCATTATATATTTCTGCTAAATAAAAGTCATTAAACATTTAACTTTCATAGACAGACATTTTCCATTTCATTAATACATTTTTAAATTATTTAAAAACAAAATATTTGTTCCGCCAATGTATTTATTTAACTAGTTTGATATGAGTAGCTAAAAAAACTTCTTTTATTTTAAAAGAATTATAATTTTTCTTTATGAATGAATTAAAATTATAACTCAAACTGGCATATTGCGTAAGATGTTAATATACTTGGCTTTCTTTAAATAGCAAATTTTAATGAAAATAAAATGTTTGAATCTTAATTTTTTTCAGTTATGAAAAGTTTTGTTAAAGATTCTTTTAGTATAAAATTAGATTGATAATTTGATTATATTTATCTAATATTCCTGACTTCGCCAATGACTATTCTTTTATTATTGCATATGCATCATACTCCACATTGAAACTCTGGAAAATTGAAAGAAAATATTTTGAAACAAAACACAATGGAGACGGCTGATCATAAAATTTAATCCGTCTTTTGAAATAATATTAATATTTAAAATATTATTATTAACATAATCAGTAACTGAATTAAAAAATATATTTTTTTATCCAAAAACTTTCTAAAATGCAAATAATTATCAAATTTTAAAAATAGAATTCAACAAAATGAAATTGCATATGGTTTACTTAATATTTGATATACAGATGGTTATTATTACTCGTATGTTAATTCAGCATATAAGTCAATACAATCAGGCAATAAACTACTACTTTTTCAACATAAAATTATATTGTGATCATATTACGTTGAAAAGTAAACTGCTTTATTTTTTGTTGCAATTAGAATATTGCTGGAAAGTTTACTCCGGGGAAAGAAATCTTAACTTGTCATTAGTATAACAGATGTACCAATTCATAAGGAAAGGTAACAAAATTTCAGATACAGCAATTGTACTGCCTGTAAGCAAAAGGTTAAAAAAAGTAAGGGAAGAGAGAATTTGGTAAACAGTATTTTTAGTAGGTCAATAAGAAAAATGTATAATAGATACTGTAATTCGACTCAACAGATGTGATTCTG
>JAPMOR010019168.1:0-15085 GCA_026543865.1 Argiope aurantia | reverse complement strand
AATTTATGCCAACTTACATAACTTTATTCAAAGATTGATGAATTTGGTGATGAGCTTAATTCTCATGCCTTTAGAAAGGGCAAAGAAAAATTTTAAAGAAATGAGTTCCACTGTCCAAAGTATGTATTTGCTGATTTTGGTAATTCTATTTCAAACTGTGAGGTCTGAAGATTAGCAAAACAAACAGACAAATAATGATGCACACACTCATCCATCTTTATTATTAACAGAGACGAATGTTTGTGCGTTTTGCTACTCTATTAGAGCTTACATATTTATCTCAGAGGAATATGCATCTTAGAAAATGAAACTGTTCATTGTAGATATCATTTTTTTGCTTTTGAAAATTTAAAAACAAATTAATTAAAAATTAAATGAGATTTTGACAAGTTTTTTTATTACAACTTTCACAATTATTATAGTATAAAAAGGATTTTTTTTATCATCTTAAAATTCAAAAGATCACTTTTTCAGTGATTCATTTGTTTTGTACTTCATTTTTTTTATTTATTTGTAATAAATTTAAGAGCATATATTAAGCCGTTTTAACAGCAGCATATTTCACTGTTATAAAATAATTCAAGTCGTTTACATTATTGCCACACATATTTGATCATGGACTTTTTTTTTCTATTGTTCAGGATGAAGTTACGAAGATATGGCTTATATTTCCATAATTAGTAAATTTCTGTTAAAGCTTACTTTTAATATACTTTTAGAAATTTTTTTGTAATTGAACTAAAGTTTAATTTTACAACTAATCACTTAAGAAAATTTTTCAACGTTGCATTCATTTTTAAAATAACTGCTCTATTCTGTAATATAATAAATATAACAATATATGATTGTTTTTGTCACTTGAAAATTGCATTATTATTATAATAATAAGCTGAATTGTAGTTGAATCAGAAAAATTTTCACTGGATAAGATATATGATAGATCATCTGAAACATTTCAAAATTAAAAGGAAATATTCAGTAGTACACATAAAACTTTATTATTGAATGATTCTATTCTCCGAATTTAGAAATTTAATAAGCCTGATTGGTTTCAACAAAAAGTGTTTTGCATTAATTGGAGTTTATTCACTCCCGTTTTAAATTAAGGATTTACTGTCGCGCTGCTGATAGAAAATTCCAAAAATTTGTAGCATAGAATGGTACATGGCGTCTGAAACAGTAGGAGTTATATGACTATCAAAACTTAAAATTCCAAGATGTTTTGCTGAAAAAGCCATTTAATTTAAAATTTTATATTGACCAGCAATCTCGGCACATGTATTGGTCGCCAAAAGCAGCAAGGTAGAAATAAGTAAAAAAAGATCAATGCACCTGCATTTGCAAATTCAGAATTTTTTTTAATGATTCGTTTACCCCACGGTATGTCGTTATCCGATTGCAAAATAGTGAGAACTTTGATTCTAACCCGAATAACTTAAAGTTCAAATTTTTTTAAAAAATTGTAATTTATTTTAAAATGGTTCTTAATATTCTGGGGGAGCTTTCTTTAGAAGCATTCGAAAAATTTCAGCTGCAAATGGTTAATTATAAGTCTAAATAACCTGTATTATTTAAGTCATTTTTCCAGGCCAAATTTGTATCATGGATATTACATAGAAATATTTTGACAATTACTTTTATTTGTTGCAGTCATAAGATGCATCAGCTGCATCATCCAGTTATTTCAGATTACTGAATTATTGTAAAATATACTTAATTACAAAATTTTAATCATGCAGATAAACAAAAAAAAATCGATATCTTGGAAATTGAAATATCGTATGAAATTCCATAACTATATAATTATTTTCTAAATACTGAAGAAGCAAAATTATAATTTGATGTTATTTATGGCAATTAATGTTTTAAACGCGCATTTTAAAATATTAAAATATATTGGCAATGCCGACATCTTTGAAAGGAAATTTTTTTTCAAGAATTAAGTCGCTTGTATGTAATTTCGAGCAATAATTCCACAGTAAGAGGGGATTAAAAATTTTGAGAAACATATTACAATGAAAAAAAATATTAGACGAACACTTTCAATTTATAAAAATTAGATACTTATCAAATTAAACAAAATAATAATTTATTCCTAGTGCAAATTTTATGCGGTGTTTAGTGAAATAATCGAAAAACCTCCAAAAACAATCGCACTTTCTGCATTTTCTATCTATGTTATTGTCACTCTCTTCCTAATTATTAAAAGAAAAATGCTTTTAAAAATCGAAACACAGCGATAAGCAACATCTGCTAATCACACCATGTGATCTGCTAATGACTCAGACCCAGAAGCGCTGAACTGACCGCAAAAGCAGAAAACAATCCTTTGTGAAACTCCTGACACTTTTCAGATAAACCTGTTATTCAGACGTGTCGCTTTCGGTAAATATAGCAATCTGAACGCCGCCGACAGGAGGGTTAAGATCAGACACCAAAAAATATTTTTCTTTTTGCCAGATTCAAATTAAAGCTGTGCACATAGTTTAGAAAGTTTATTTCAATTTTTTATAATACCTTTCTCCAATCTTTTTTTTTAATTTAGAGATTTAAAGCAAGAAAATATTCTTTTGGAGTATGGAAAAGTCATAAAGATAGTAGGTAAGTTTTCAAACATTATAAGTATGTAAGTTTTATAGACATTAATATATTCTATGAATTTTTTTAAAACTCACAGTTTAAAATTTTAAGGTTTGTAAAAAAAGACACGGTAAGTGCCCTATTTCAAATTTTGCAGGAAAGGGAAAAACTACTTTCAGTGGAGTTTTACAATTTGTGTTCCCCCGATTAGTGATACTTCTATTCTTTGGCATAGCCTTGATGGCACTTCCTATCTTCTCTAGACCACATATGACTGACTACAAATGTCCAATTGGCATATATAGATGCGATTTTAACTATTTAGGGGCTACTGGACATTTATCTTTTCTCCAGTTTGAAAATCTTTCCCAATTTAAGCACATTTATATTTCTTGAAACTACATTTTTGTGCTTGATTTTTTTAAAAAAGTTTTGCTTGGTACTTACTGCATTTTACATTTCTACTCTTCAATTGTAATTTTCCATTTACTTATATACTGAATTATTCAAAAAGAAAGAAGAAATTTAAAATATTTACTTTTAATGAACAGCAATACAAAGAACCACATACTATAAATCACAGAAAAAGAAAAGTTCAAAGTTTTATTCTGTATATTCAGCATGTATCTTAGAATCTTTAGTCTTGAAATGTGTGAAGACGGGTCCCTGTTTAACGACCTCAATGCTGTAACGATTTTATTTTGCAAATATTGAAGATTAGCAGGTGTAGATCTGCATGATCTCAGTTTTAACCGCTTAATTGTTTTGCCCGAATGCCATACATGCATCGATTTATCGAATTTTGATAGTTGTAAGCAAAAAATAAACCATCCATAACGATTATAATTCAATATTAAAATTACTTCAAATATATAGATAAGTTAAGTATTCAATGGATTTCCATTTGAATCAAAATAAGAAAATATTCCCAAAATAGAAGGCGTTATCTTATTAGACAGTAAAGAAAATAAAACCGTTAAGGAGAAAGCGCATGAGAAATTCCAAGCTCTCTAATTTTGGATTTTCTACGGTTACTTTCGAAAGTAGTTGGAGTATGTTCAACATTTATATCCGAAGTAGAGTACGAGCAGTGGTTTTTCCCTTTGCAGATACAACCATATTCTATGAATTTCTTCTATGAACTTTTTATGATGAGGTGGCTCCACATTGAACTTACAACTAAATGCATGAAGCAATGCAAGAATGAATTCACTTTTTGTATACAGAAGCACATTAAGAAAAAAACAACTTTTGGATATTATAGTTGAAGAGTATTGTCAATGGAACGAAGTCTTATTTGGAGGCATCGGCATTTACTAATAAACAAGCAACATCTCACCGGAATTTACAGGATTACCCAATTTCAAAAACATAAAATTGGAACTTTCATCTGTTCAGTGTCGCATTCTTTCGTTGCGTTGTCGTTTATCCTAGATAAATATTTTTAAATTAATCTTTTCTTTGGAATAATTTTTTTATTATTCCTAATGAAAATTAAATGTTAATTAAAGGAATAAACTGCATCATTAACCTTCCTTAATGAACTCTCGAACCAATGCGCCAAGGCAGTGATCATTACAAGAAAAGAAATGGACATTCTGACTCTCTATTCTTGCGTCAAATTTAAAATTAAAAGGGATATTACAGACTAATGGCATAATATTTTGGTAGAATGATGACTCAAAATCGAAGAGGCAGATTTAAGGATGCAATGATCATGTAAATTTAATTTTTTTATTCAAAATAAATGTTTAATTCACTTTTAAACTGGGTGTTTATACATTAAAAGAACAAGTGTAAAACCATTGAAATAATCGGATTTAATATCTGTCGCAATTTGATATTCAATAAACTTTTATTGAAGTATTTAGGGATATTATATACAAGAATTTTAAGTGAAATTAAACACAGTTTATAGTTTAAGTGAACCAACTGGGTGCCAAAGACAGTTAGTAGATTCATAATTTTGAAGAAGAAATCAATTATTTCTATCAATTCTGATCTCTGCAGTTATTACTATCAATTCCATATCCTACTTAAATCTGAACTGACATGAATTAGAAATTCAAAAATAAGTAATATATTAAAGTGATCGTTACTGATACCATACCATCTCCTCTAAGATATTAAAATTTTAATTAGATTGAATAACGTTAACTGGACAATAATTTTTTTTAAAAATTAACTTATAATTTCTTACCACAAGATTTCAAATCATTTACAAATAATTTATTATCCTATTTCGTTACTGTTTAGCAATTTCAAAAATTATGTGTTAATGTATACTATAATTTGTTTAATGATTATGATGTATTTGTTTTTCACTTGCGAATTAGATTTCGGTCTGAGCAATACATACCAACCGAAAGTTCAATTACGAACTCACTGCGGATCTTTAGTATACGCAGCTCCAGAATTGTTCCAGCATCATTCTGTTTATGGCGCGGGTGTGGATTTATGGAGTCTGTGAGTATCTTCGTGGCATTCAAGATTTAAAAAAAATATTATTTAGACAAAGGGCAAGAAATGTTTAAATGTCTCGTCTACTTACATAATCCTAATATCTCAACTGATATGCACATCTCTACTAATGATGATGTGCAGGCACTCACTATACCAAACCATTATAATTGCTAAGTTGAGAACATGTATACTTTGGTCGGTAGGAATGTACATCCCCGTAACGACTTTTCTGGATTTTAATTAGACGTTTAATCAATTAAAAATTAAGTTCAATTTTGGCGTTTTATCACCATAATTTCAGTAAATATGGCCATACAAAAGAAATTTTAACATCGTTTTAAAGTTAAAAAAGGTCAAACAATATTTTTAATGTTAAGGAAACATATTTCTTTATGCCTAAACACTTCATTGAAAAACATTATTATTAATTTAAATAAAATTTTACTATTTAAAAACAAGTAAGAAGAAGATGCGTATCCATTTTGTGTACATAATAGGTACAAAAAATATCATTGTGCATGCATTTTCAATTTTGACATCAACGTCCTGTAACTCAACATTATCTAATCAATATTTTCCCCACTGGCACAGAATTACAATCAATTTTTTTAAAACATCTCTCGCTTAAAGTTATTGACACTAACTTTTATTTTTAACAAGACTAGAACACTACTTTTTATGTCCCTAGTTCTATTTTTATACGCTGCTAGCATTTTTATTTATGTTCCTGTCACTCGAGGGCTCAGTTTATATCGAAACTTGTCTGATGAAAATACTTGGCAGTTCAATTCATTTAAAAGAAAATTCCATGCTTCTTTTTTCAGCAAGGAAAAACTAACATTCATTAAATATTGGATGAATGTTTATTCAGTACTTCAGTGCATCATTGGGAAATATTTTTTCGATCAAAGCTATTTGACTCTTGACATCAAAATTTCCAGCATGATAATGTTGATACGTTCGCATTCTATTTGTTAATTTCAGCGTGAATAATGTGACATGGATTATTAAAAAACTCGTTCAAAATTATTTGATTTTCAATTACCTTCTTTTGTAAACTGTTCTAACTTTTTAGAAGGTATTTGCTGGACTTTTCACCCTTTATTTATACTTTTTATTAAAAATATTTGAATTTTTCTGCTGGATTTACTCATTAATTTTGGAGCATATTATCTTTTCACAAAACTCATTTTTATACCACTTTACCATGAAACATAATAATAATAATGATGATATTTTCATTATTACTAATTTTATATTTACCACATTATTTTATCTGATTTCAATATAATTTCTTTTTAATTTAAGTATGCTTTTCAACAATCCACATCATTTTTTAGCAACTGGATCTATATTCAAACACGTTGTCACGATATTAAATACACTTTTGAATGTATGCCATCTTTACTATACGAATAAAATAAATTTTAACATATAAAGGCATCGAAACGGCCTAAAAGATTTCGATTCTTTAATGCTATAAAATAGAATTTGGACCACCTTAAAGTTTTCTTTATTTTAAATTTTCTGTTTTCCTTACTTTATACTTTAAAAAAAATCGGCACTGTAATCATGAAAAATTTGCATCCAAGATTTTGATGAATTTATAAATTTTAGATTGCTCTAAATCGCCTTTCCCAAAAACTTCATTATAGTAATGCAGGATTAACGCGTGTATTGCTTAAGTATTCAGACGATTAGGTCTCAGACGAGAAACGATAAATTTTCGTTACTGGTAAGGGTAAACAAACAGAAATGCTATTTATTACGTTGCCATAAATGATGTGCCGAAGAGTAGAACAAAAAGTAGTAAACAAAAGTAGAGCAAATGCTATTGTTTTAAACTCGATTGCTGTTAATTTAATGTTTAAGGCTCTACTTTTCCTTTTTTGCCACTATTTCAGTGTTAAGTATAATATAAATATTTACTACGATGCAATAATAATTTTCATCAAATATTCTAATAAATAATGGAAAAACAAACCTCAAATGTCATGGATCAGATGATTTGCTTTCTACTAATCATAAAGCGAATAAAATGTTTTTATATAATAGTGAAGCTATAAACGTACATGGCACAAAAATCGCGTTTGTTAATTATTGTAGAATGGCAACAGTCGAATATAAATAAACCATAACACGAATTTCCAACTACTTCATTCTTTGAATATTTGCAGCATTGAATCCAAAGCTGCACTCATTAAGTAATAGAGCTAGTTTATTGATAGTTACTGATGATTGTTTTTTAGGTTAAACCAAAGCTTTATCGAAATAGTAGAGTAAAACTCTATATGCAGTCTTTACCATAAAACTGCTTATTTGTATCAAATGTTGGATGAAATTCACACATGTATTTATAAACACAATGACTAAGAATGGAATAAACGAAATAAATTTGGCATTTGTTTCATAACCACAATAGCAGGTGCACATCAATATTTAAGAAATCTGTTAATGAGAAAAGACGTGATATGCTTCGAATTTATTTTCTATAATACAGACCTAAATGCAACTCTCACCATATTATATGAATATGCAAGAAGGTCGGCATTTAATAGAATAATAATACTGAATTGCTTTTATATTTTAAAGACGTTACATGGAAATATAGGATTACAATTTTGACATCTTGAGGTCTGAGCAATAACTTTTAATTAAAATAACAAATTTTTATCACTTTGAAAAATTTCTCTGAATTGTTTAGAAAAGCTTGTGAAAACTTTTCGCAAAACATAAAAAATTCAGAATAACTCTATAACAACTGTATTTCTATTTGTATGTTTGTTTTCCTTTTTATCAAGCATTTTGGTAAATGAAAGATGACAATATTATTTTATTTTAAAGTGTAATTATGATTATACATGATACATTTTCCTTTACAAAAATTATTATATTGTATACCTTTATAGTTAAAAAAACTGTTTGGTATATATATATATATATAAACAGTTCTTTTTCGATAATAAAATTAATCTCCAAATTCAATAAGAATAAAAATAAATCATGATTAGAAATTTCATTTCTATATCAGTTTTAAAAATTTTCAATAAATGAAAAATATGCTGATTGTAAAAATAAATAAGCTATAGATTCTTGATAGCAACAAGTTATAAAATTCAGGATGTACTAATTTTAATTAATTTAAAGACAAATATGATTTATAGCAAATCTATTATTTTGAATTTATCAAATTTTATTTTTTCGGTCAAATCTTTTCGTAGCAACATATAACACTTTTTTTACCTTATCGCCTATGAAATATGATAAAAGGAAAATATTGCTTTTTGAAATTAACTCAAAATTTTCAAAAAATTCTAAATCGAACTTTTGACTTTTTCCTCAGTTTTCAAACCTACCTGAATATGAAAAATATATTTTTAAAATCATGTCTGTTTGTCTGCGAATACGATCGTTTAAAAATGCTTGGGCCTAAACGGATGAAATTTAATGAATGGATTAAGCACCAAATTTGTATATATTTATTAATATTTAAATGAATTCCATTCAAAAAAATACCCTTATATAGCTATCCGAGTACAAAGAAACACAAAATTTACAAATCATAAAGAGATATTTTAAAATTTGATACAAATGTTTAGCACTTATAATATAGATATTTGGAACCAAATCCATGTAGGACCAGGCCGTCTATTTTGCATTAAAATACGATTATAAAAAAACCCTGTAGCTTAAATTTGAGAAATTTGGTTCTTGATTTTAGCATCTAATGTGATGGAATGTCTTATCAAAGTTAGAACTAAAATTTTGAGTGGGTTGACAATTAGTCTATAATTTCTCAAGCGTGAAAACGCGATGACTGAAGAATGCTAGGATTTAAATAAATACAATTTGGTATATGATATCGTGATTATGGTTATAAATATATGTCAAATTTTGATTTCAATTAGTCGGTAACTGTCTCGTTAATATGTAATATTCAAATTTCTCATATTTGTATATTAACCCTATGTCAATGATTATTCGCCTAAGATCATCCGCTAGATTCGGTAAAAATATGAGCTTCATGCCAAACACCTATTTTTTGTAGCCATTGTTCATTTATCAATTGTATGTAAATGATGCAAAAGTGCTGTTTTTCTTTAATTAGATTAAGAAGCCACATCTCTCATTTGAGAAAAAAAATATGAATAATATTATAATTACGTTTAGTTGATAATTAAAATTGAATATATGTATAAAAAGTTAAAAGGAAATGAAATCTACGATCGCAAATTTCAAGTTATCATGTGAGAGCATTATTGTTTTTAAGTCATTAATGTGATAAATTGCCAATTTGTTGCCTACGCATTTTGAGGATTCAACAATTTGTTGTCTACGCATTTTGAGGCTTCAAAAAATCAAACTAAAACAAGATCATGTTTTCACATGATAAAAAAACTGCGCATGTGGTGTTCATGGCCTTGTCTAGATGTTATGCGAAGCTGCCGGGATAACGCCTTTATTTGAAAGTATACGAATAAAGATTAAAGAGTACCGCTCCTGCTGGTTTAAAATTAAAATTTTCAATATTCAGTTTTTTTAAAAGTCGTTAGTATTTAATAATAATTTAAAAATAATCTTCCAGATTTAGAATTATCTAAAAATTGCCGAACAATAATTTTTTTTTTTTTTTGCTTTTTATATAGTTTTGATATCTACATTCCAATTCCGATTTATTTGTAAAATATATAGATAAAACAGAATTTCATGTAGTTTTCGTCCCAAGAAGAAGAAAACATTTCATATTTTTATTACAAGAATAAAAAAAAACATATAAGGAGAATTCACGATTCTTGTTAAATGATTGTGTTAAATAATAATGTAAAAGAATTTTTTTTAATTTTATAAGCTATAAATATTTAGAAATAATTTTTTTTTTGTTTTTGTACTGCGAAATGCAAGTTTTCTTAGCAAAAAGTATGCTTAAAAATTCTGATGACTGGTAACAACATTTTACAAATTATTCTTTCCAGGGGAGTCATCCTTTATGCTATGGTTGTAGGAAGTATGCCATTTGAGGTTTCAAAAGACGTCAAGAGCTCAATTTCCCAGAGTAACAAGGAGCGATTTCTTATAAGAATTTCGAAAGGCTTAACAGAAGAAAACTGGGAGAATATGGGCCATCTTAGTTATGGTAAGATATTTGGTCATTCTTCTCAATAATTTAATGAAATGACAAAAATTCGCAGACGAGAATAGATCCGGTAAGAAATGCAATAAAATCTCTCAACATTAAACTAACGATGGTAATGTATATTTTTTAACATTTTATTTCTTAAATATATTTATATATCCGCCAAACTAATGGTATTTTGTCACGTGGTGATAAATCAAAATAAATAAAATTATTAACTGTCTATATATGTTAAATAATTGGCAAAAGAACTAGTTTTCTAATCCCAGTTTTTATATTATAAATAAGGATATCTGAATATACCATCAATGTTGGTCTATTCTTACCGCCTACAATATTCGGGAGAAATTACAAAAACTTTACTTTATTACCTATTCTTTATGGAGGAAAAAATTCTTGACATAATCGCCCTTCCGCGAGCACTATACTTATTTTGCCAGGTTTTATATTATATTTAAATTTTTTTCCTCAACAAAATTCTCCTGCCCATTTTCAAAACGATCGAATGAAAAATCGTTTATAGAATTTCAAACCTCAATAACTCTATCGTTTTCCCTAATTTATTTGACACTTAATTTCTTCACTTTTCCAGCATAGATATTCGATTTTATGATTACTGTGCATAATTTAAAATTATATATTCTTTTTCTTCTAATACACCTAACAGTTCATCAATTTTTCATAAGACGAAATTAATAACATTTATGTAAAAGATGAACAGTAGATTACTAAAAGCTGTAATTTCAGTTTAAAGAAGCAAATTCTAGTAAAATTCAAAAACTAAATGGCTCTTCATTTTCAACTAACAGTAAAATGGAATTATTGGTTGAATGAGGGGGGGGGGGGGGTATTTCTAAACACAACTCGCTTTGAGACACGGTTCACACATAAACATTTGCTGTTGGGGGAACCCGCACTCCGATGTATTGTGTGTCAGTGTCCTATGATGGTACTTCATATCTTAATAAAATACCCATAATGTAACAATGAACGAATGCATTCTCTACTTTCACTCTCCCCCATCAAATTAAAAGGCATTCTTCATAAAATTCCCCAAAATTTACCATTTTAAAAATAATTGCCTTTTACTCTTTTATTTGATTCTTAAATAACTTTTAGATTGTGTTTTACCATGCTATTATTTTTAGTAGATTTTACAGATTCACAGGTACAGGAAAATGATGCACTTTAGAAACAAACTTTTAAACTTCAAAAATTAACTCTCACCATATGTTTGGCGCAGTTTAATCAAAAATGGTTCTTGCGCCAATAAACTCCATCAAACCAAACCAACCCCTTTGCGAATTGGTTTTGATCTTGGTCTACCCCACGACGACTCGCCTACCAGAAAGGATGTAAGATCCTTTGCGAGATAATTAAATCAGTTGTTCTCTGGTTTATGTATTTCCTGAAAGAAAAAAAATTCTGCTTAGGTGTCCTTGTTCCAAGGAAAGAGACAGCCGATTTTATGCAAATAATTTTTTTTTCAGCCCAATGGTCGCAAAAACTTCTCACAAATTCTAAAATTTCCTAAAATAAACTTTTCACTTAAAAACACAAAAAAATTACTGGAAAAGTAGCCTCGTGTTTGCTTTCAGAACTATAGATGACAGAATGATGAAATACGGCTTTCCTTTATTAGACTTATTTTATATTTAAAATACTCTAAAATTTTGATTTGAATATGTGAATATGGATGTATATGGGATTTTTTAAATTTCTTAAAGACTACAACTCTTACCAAATAAATCAATCATATTCTTCCAATATCCATTGTGGTATTAATTCATCATTTTGCGTATGATTCAAATTGATTTTTGAACGTATCATATATCATATGTGGTACCATCCGCATAGCAACATCTCTCATTCTTGAGTATAAAAAATGCAATTTCGCGCAGAAAGCATGTTCAACATGCAAGATACCTTTATGTGTAAGGAAAACACACACTTCTACCTACTTCGAACTATTTCTTTCGAAACAATGAGATGCTTTTTAATTTCATAACATTTTTCCAATATTTTAAATTTCAACAAATCTTAAATTTCAATTAATGAAATGTATTACGTTTTTCGTCTCTTCGTTCCAAATTATCCATTGATGTATAGCCCTACAACTTCTCTGTACTCCCAAAACTTAAAATAAGGTTAAAAATGTATATTTTTTATAATAATGTCATTTAACTAAAAGCATCAAAGCGAGCTTTGATAGAAACCTGATAGAGTAATCTCTACTATTTTTCGAACAGATCAAGAATTTGACTCGTTATTCAGCTGCTAAAAATACTGGTACAGAATGAGCTTATTTTATATCTTAATGATATTAATTATCGTAAAAGATGAAATTATTTGTTTGGGTGAGTTATATAAATCCAATCTTAAAATCTCTTTGACACAATTTGTATTTTCTACAGCAACAATTTATTTTATACAGCACTGAAGATTTTAGCTTATGGTCTTACCTTGTTTCCTTTAATAAATTTCTGATGGATCAATTTTGATGAAATAGGTCGGTTGATGGAGTTTATGGGCGCGAGAACCTTTTCTAATTAAACTGTGCCAAACATATGGTGAGATTTAATCTTTAAGTTTTTAAAATAAAAATAATGTTTCTTAACATTTCTCCCCATTTTCCCCAGAATTTCTCCTATTTTAAAAGATAAATTTAAAGATAAATTTAATTAAAAGATATATTTTCTAAAAAAATTAAAATTTTTCAATTTATATTTTTTTAATTTTTATTTATCGATATAATTTTTAAATTTTAGTTAATTCTGAACGATAGAATATTATTAGGTCAAAATCAATTTATGAATGAAGATTATATATAGCATTTCCGATCATCCCATCTTGAGTTTTCAAATTCATAATATAAAATCATAATAGAAATTGAATATTTGAATAGATGCATACATTCACACATCTCTATACATATAAGAATTTCCCTTGAATGAAATATCGAATTTTCTCACAAGCTTAGAATAGTGATAACAGAATGATACCTTTTTCTTCTTTTGAAAAAAAATGGTGTTTTATAAATTGAAAAGAAGATACCTTCCGGAAAGATTCCGAATTGAATAAATTTTCTAGAGGTGTAGATTATTTTCCTGGAGAAAGATGAAATGTAGAATACAGATGGCAGTTTTCTGAAAGATTAAAATATCTATTTTCTAAAAAAAAAAAAAAAGACCAATCTTAATATATAAGTTTATAGTAGGCAATTTTACAAGAATTAAATACTAGATGTTGTCAAAATAGAAGATAAATTGAAGTTTATAAGACTTTATTACTGAAAATAAATGTTGAATAGTACATATGCTATGTGCCGAAATTTCAATATAAAAATTTAAGCATATAGCTATGTGGGTTAATAGGACCTCAGCGGCATGGATGACGGAAAAATTCAAGCAAATTTTAAGATGCTGCAAATTACATTTCAGAATTGAGAAAATGGACAACGGGAAATGACTATTTTTATTTATAAGCAACTAGAGGGAATCAATATACAGTTTTCATGCGCTTAAATTTATAGAATTTTTAATTTTAATTGTTTCTTATTGTCTACTGTAACTATAAAATAATCTATAAAATACATGTTTTTCATGCTTTCCTCAAACTTTTATTTAAAATGTACGTTCACTTTTAGTTTAAAAAATTTGCCCATTTGTTAAAACACATTTTTTTTTCTGATGTTATAAAATATTAAAATTATAAAATGTAATTTATGAATAAACATTTGATAAAGATAAAGTGATTTTTTCAAAGATACACATATGTAAACTGTTACTCAAGGCCCCTGTGAAAAGCAAGTAATAAGTATACTTAAAGTATAAATTAATGTTAGCATAAAAAGAGAAACGCGCACAAATTTATGAACTATTAAACGGGATTCCAAATCGATTTTAATATTTTTAAGGTAAAATGTTTATTTTAAAAGTAATATTTACCCGTAAAAGGAACTGTTTCCGTCTGTGTAGCTTAATTTCAACAGTTAGCACATTCACCGCTAAGAACGAATTAGATACAAACTCCATGAAAAGACAAATATAAATTCTTGCTGTTGACATTTTTTTACACAATAAAAAAATGAATGAAAAAAAAAGTGAAGGTATTCTTCAGATATGAGTTAGATATGTTCAACTTATCTAAACCAGCATAAGAGACCAATTTTAGTACACAGAAACCAGTATCTGTTATACCTGAAAGATGATATATCTCGTCTGTAGTGTTGAATGTGTTAATGATATAATATTTAAACATAATCCAGAAATCGCAGTTTTCACTATTTTTCGCTGAAATATGCAACAGGATGTATAGCTGAATGTATAAAACATCATCTGTTTGCTGGATAAAAAAATCATTTCCCTTCTTTGTGATATTTTGGGTATATCCTAGCGATTATAATGAAAAGGAAAAAAACATGTTGCTTCAAGCTGAAAAGAGAGCATTAGAAAACTTGATTCAAGGAATCTATATAAACAAAAAGTTTTATAACTGGTATTTGTTCGGAAAGTAATTGACATTTAAAAAAATAGCGAAATAATGAAATATTAAAATCTTTATTCTCCTTAATATAAAAATAAAATTTTATTCCTGACATTAAAAATCAGCAGGAGTATTCTTTCCAAAATGTTCTCGGATAATTTTTAAAAAGATTTTATCTCAGAAAAATCTTTGCATAGCAGGGGCGTACAATAGTTACAAAATAATAACATTTTGCGTGAATTTAGTAATTTTACTGAATCTTTCGTGTGATCCTTCTCGAATGTTTTGGCGAATAATCCTTGATATGCGGCAAATAGTATCCGAAATTTGAATTTGCGTTTTAGACCTGTTTTTTTCAACCGATTGAAACGAAACTTTGAAGAAAACTGACACTTGTAGTCACAAAATTAAAAGCCAAATTTG
>JAPMOR010019146.1:0-24263 GCA_026543865.1 Argiope aurantia | reverse complement strand
TGGATCATTATAATCTTCAAGACATTATAGGTCTTTTATTTATTTTCTATTTTTATTGTTACAATTATAAAACTCATAAGCAATTTGAAATTTGCATAAATAGAATATTTCCAAACCATTCATAATATTTGGCGATAATTATCGGCCATGGTATGCATATACACTAATTTCTTTAAAAGCTTGCTTTCAGTTTTACTTTTAAATTAAATTATTACTTTTCTTAGCAAAACCCTCTCCATTTTCCAAATATCATTATGCAAATTTATATTTATAACAATTTATTAATGTGCAAAATGATATTTATAATAAACAAATGCTTCTTTATAATTTTTATACGATAATTGAATCCAAATTTTAATAAAGCTTTCATTTAAATCGTGAATTCATAAGGAATTTTGTCAACCATTTTAAAATCTAAAAAATAAATACGCTGTATGAATACAACTTCACTCGAGAAAGCGAATTTCAGAATTCGATGAATGTTTTACTGATTCTTTCATAACCATGATCATTTTGTAAATACAATTATGCAAATTCTAATGTGCAGCAATTTCATCTTTGAAAAGGAGATATTTTTTATGATTTCAGTTTGTTAAATGAATTTTTATTTTAATGATGTATTCATCTGGAGTATGGATTTAATGAGAAGCGTATCAAACCTTTTAATACCAGGGAAAGAAATAAAGCGCAAGAAAATAACTTTTCGAGAAGAAATAACTCCGCAAATTTAAATGTATCATTGGAAATAATTGAAGGTAATAATTCGCTGCATTTGCTTGCTCAGTTATCGAAGAAATGAAAGTAGGAATAAATTGTTTAAAAATATTTCAATTTTAAAGAATTTAATTTAAAGCATTTGCGCTCTAAAATTTATTATTTGCAATAGACATAGATCTTTTTAAATAAAATTAGATACAAAGTTACATTTCTAAATTGCATCAATCAGCATTAATTTGAACATTTTGCAAGAAAAAAATCTTATCCGAAGTTATATTTTTATTTTTGATCATCTAACTCCTGCATAAGAAAAATTAAAACCTGTATCAAAGACTGTTCCTAACAAAGGACTGTTGCAATTAAGTTCCTAGTTGATGGATTACTATGGCTATAATTAAAATTTCTTGCAGAATAAATGTCTCAGACTTAGAAACTGAAAAAAAGTATAGCCTTATTACATAACTAATTACTAAATATAGATAATATGGTTAAATAAAAATTAGTAAGTCAGGCAGTTTTATTTAGCATACAATTCAATTTCGGTCAAAGAGATTATAAAATAACATTAATGCAATATAGATAGATAATGGAACTTTTTTTATCCCTCAATAGGGCATACTTATTTAGCTACTCCATCTTCTGTCACTAATTATATGTGTTTTAAGTTTATTTTATTATTAAGTTTATTTCTTTAGAAAAATTCACATTTAAGTTTTTGTTATCATTTTAGATATCAATATGTTCTTATCTTCTTAGATATATTTATTTAAACTATCTAACAAATCAGGGTTTTTTTTGACAATTTGATTGCATTTTTTCCCCTTCTTAATGTTAAGCTTAGAATTATTTCATTATTAATTAATTTTTTTAATATTTTCTATTTTCTATTTATATTATTGATTTTAAATCAATGTTTCGAAGTTACAACATATACATATTACTTAATTTTTTTATTACACTGATCAACTTCCTACACTGCAATTCCACGCTTGTTTTCCATTAACTGAATTGAGTTTCATTTATTCAATGCTTAAATATTTTTGCATTTTTTTCTAAGTTACCATTCAAAAAATTATGCCAAAAATTTTACGGAGAAGCCATTGTGAACTATAAGAATGTGGTTTTATGAGCGTTAGACGTTGAATTGTAGACGGCAAAGAAACTGGCAACCACTATATTTTTGTTCTATGGAGGAAATCTCCAGCCAGCTAAGACTTGATGTTTGTCATGGGAGCTTCAAAATTTTAAGAAATGAGCCCGATATTCAAAATATTTTGAAAATAGTTCTATTTACTCAGTTATCTATAAGATTTCAATCCATATGCTCTGCTTTACTATTTCGAGTCAAATTATTCATTTCCTTCGTTTTCCCTTTTCTGATAATCATTCTCTCTAAAAGAAACTCAAAGTGAAGAAAGTTTTTCCCCAAAGTTTCCCATTTCTTACTGTTAATACGCTCTTTTCTTGACTAAAATATGGACTTGCGGAGTCTATTCCGCTGCGAGAAGCGTTGCAAATTGGATTTCCCTGGATAAATTTCGTTCTTACTTTAGTTTAACGAAGACTGCTTCTTTTTATTCACAAATGTGGGGATGTGTAGAAAAATAGTTTTTTTCAAAAAGAATATGCATTTCTTTCCAACACAGAGTGAATTCAATTCCATTCTTTTGTTAATTAAATTACATCATTTCAATGATTAAAAATTGCAGATTCATGAAAAAAGTACACTTTTATTGGTATTTTAACTACTTCTTTGATTCAATATTCATAAAATAATTTATTGTTTAATATATTGATTGCAATCTCTCCTTCATATATTGATTGCAATCTCTCCTTCATATATTGACTGCAATCTCTCCTTCATATATTGATTGCAGTCTCTCATTCATACTCAGCATACATGTTAAAGTTTCAAATGATATGAAATGTCTAAAAGTTATACACTATCAAGTGAGTACAAAATTTAAATTCTTCAATTTTTAATTATTGTTTTTTGATAATCAAATTGTTTTTTTGAATAAATCTAACATTAAATTTAAATTCGGCAAATCATTTGAATTGAGAATTATTAGGAAAATACTTGCAATCTGAGTTTGAAATTTTATTCATACAAATGATTCTAGTTTCAAGAATAATATGAGAAATTGAAGAAAAACACTTTTGCTATAAATTATTCATTCATTCATTTGACATGAATATTATATTTAATCTGGAAATGCAGTAATTTAATATTTTATTCGAAAAGGAAAATGATTAATATTTTTTTATTTAAGTGATTTAAAATCTCATTTTCCATTTTTTGTTAAAAGATATATTGAATTATTTAAGAATGTGACTGAAATAATGTGACTGAATAATAGGAGATTAGAATGAGAATAATAATCGTGTCACATGGAAAGTAACTGTTTAGGAAAAAGTTAGTATTTAATTACCTATTGGGAAATATTAAATAGATGCTTTAATTATTATCAGTAAATTTAAATTTATTAGGTTTTAATAATATGTTTTATAATGAACAAGTAAGTCTCATACTTTATAAGACCCATATAATTATTTTATTATTCAATAACCGCATAATTGTATACAGGAAAAATTCAGGAAATATTTAGGAAAAATTCTGCGATAAATTTGTAGATAAAAGTATATTTACTTTTCCTTCCAATTTAAATGATTTTTGATTTAATTCTGAATTAAAGGAAGTTTAAACTTCTGAATCAGCCTTATATTGAAATATTATAAGGACATAATGACATTTACTATTTATGTTCAGATCTTTTTTTAAATTAATTCAATTACGTATAAAATTTAAAAATATGTTTTTGAAGATCTAATGAAATTCCATCTAACAAATTTAAATTTAAAATCTTCATAAATATATATTTAATTGTTCTTCTCATGTCAACGCTTTTTAAAAGTAAAATTAAATGTATTTTGTATTGCATAATACATTTTTTATGTTGTCAATATCTACAGCATTACATAAATAAATGCATTATGATGACCAACTTTTTTTTTGAGAATAATTGTTTAGTACAGTTTTGTTATTTCACCAGATGTAAATAAGATGCGAAATATTGAAATTCTTGTTTTTACGAATATCTTTCTTTTATTCATGCATAAGTATAAACCCTGATAAAACGTTGCAATAAACGTTGTAATAAGTATAAACCCTGATAATTTGATATCTACAAGATGCTCAATAACACAATTCTTGAAATGTCAGTATTGCAAGAGTTGAAAAGCTTTTAGATAACACTTTAAAAAAGCATTTTTCTTGTGTCAATTAAAATTTTTGCAGATTTATTTATAGTTTAAAAAATCTGAGTATTTCTAATTCATTATCCATTGTCATTTAGAACATATGAATGCGAAGAGAGATATTTACCATCATTATATATCATCAATATTTCATTTATTGTAGCTATCAGAATTGTAATGTGTGTATATATATATATATATATATATATATATATATATATATATATCTTCACAATAATTATGAGACATGAATTATAAGTGAAAGAGAGAAGAATTGAAAAAGTAACTGTATTGCTAAAATATTCTAATACAAAATAAAATAATGTATACTAGTTAAAGTATCACACACTATTTGTTTCTTTTTTTCACATGATAAGAACAATACTATTAAAACTAGTGTATGGGAAAATGTTAATACATCAAGACGTGTTATGTAAATTATACTTGTCTATCAATGAAGATGTTATTTTTCGATGAATGTTTTATAATAATGAGGAATTTTTTGACAAGTGGCTAAGCAATCTATTTTATATTTGATTATAAGATAAATATTTTGTGATGTGAATATTTAATAAGGATTTAAAATGCAAACATGATTATGTTTCAAAAACAGTGTTTTCTGAGAGTCTCACCATTTTATTTAGAAATTAGAATATGAGAATAATTTACAACCAATTTAAAATTCAAGCTATCATTCAATTTTTTTTCTGGAAAATTAATCATATGTACTAATAAATGTTACATTATTTTAAAAATAGTTTAATTTTTAAAAGTTTTAAGCCAATATTGCACATACGAAAAAATGCGTTTTTTTTTCATTTATAATTTATAAAATTCGTTTAACCTTCGTTTATCTGTGATGTACTTGTTATTAATATTTTTCACTGCAAGTCTTATTTCTCTACAGCTAGATTATATAAAAAGAATTTAATTACGTGTCCTTTAATAGGTAAAAATAAATTTTTTCTTTAATAATTTTCTTTATTATCAAATCCAGAAAAATTTAATCAAATACATTAGATGGAACTTATAAATAACTGTATTTCACTATCATAAAAACTTAACACTTATGGGAAAAACCTAAAAAAGAATTACGGTCTGATAATTGTACATGGTCAGCTTTTATAAGTCACTTTTTGCTCGAGAAGAACAGAGATTAAAGCCCAAATTCGTTACCTCTTCAAACGAAAGAAACCGTTATTGGCCCAAGATAGCAATTTCTTTCAAAGGATTACGAAATAAGAAGAAAGATTCAATGAAAAACGAAGTAACAGTTAAGCCTTCTACTTTTTAAAAAATATATATAACTGTCTTCTTTATAAAAAAAATAACTTGCACAGACAGATTCTACTTTCATGTATATCAATCAAAAAACAATATTGCCAATCTAATTAGAACCATATAAGTAAATTTTGCCGAAAGATGTAATTTTCTTATTATCTGTTTGAATTTTTTTTATTTCTTAGTTAATTTGTTCATAAACTTTCAAAAAATGTAGTAGGTTATTTAAAAAAGTGAATTATCATAATGCTATCTTATTAACTAACTATTGTATTTTATTAGGTATAAAGAAGTTTTGTCAAGACATATTTTAAAAAATATAAAAGAACAGACATTTTTGACTTTTTTCAATTTTATCATATTCATTGAGAATCAAATTTACATTTCCTTCTTTTTCTTATTCTATTAGAAGAGATTTTAAATGAATATAAATGAATGAAAATGGGTTTTAATAATTGATCAAAAAATTCTAATATAAGAAATTAAAACTTAAAAATTAGAAACACATATAAAAAATTAATTTTAGTAAAAGGAAATTAAAACACTTTTTTTATAACTTACTAAAGGAAATGTTTAAAAAAATGAGGAATATTGTTTACATGGGTAATAATTAAATAATTGCAAAATGAAATTCCTATATCTATAAATTATTCTGAAATATAAAATTTAAAAATTTATGAAAAGTTTTCTGTTGATCTGATTAATTTTAATGACTAATGTGTTAATACCTTATTTCAATTTCATTACTTAAATGTTTTCTCTATTTCTCAAATCTGAAATTGAATTTTTCATTTCTTCTTACATATTATTTTTGTAGATTAGTCTTCGTGTTTGAAATTCTCAAGAGATTTCTTCTTTCTCATTTCATGTATTTTTTGCGCTCTTAATTAATTATTTAAATGTTTATTTCTTAAAATCTTCTTAAACATGGGTCATTATAGTTAACTTCAAAGAATTATAAAAATGAAAATGAAAAATAAAACTTTTAAAATTAATTTGAGATTATAAAAAAGAACAGATAATTATTTTCACTCTTTTTGGAATGCAATATGCAAGAAGTAAGTGTCATTTTCCTATTCCTGTGCTGTACATATGATAAATCAAATTATTGCATTAGTATTAGACAAAGAGTGGAGTACTATTTCCGAATACTTCCATCCCGTAATAACACTCAACTAGACATCAATCTTAAATGTAATGTCCACATTAAAGAAATTATTGGTTCAATAACAAAAATATGATTGTCCAATAACAAATATATTTTCTAAAGCAATGGATTATTATTTCTAAGTTACACACAGACATGCTTAGTTTTTAAAAAATCATAAAAATAAGAGAAGTCTGTGAACAACTATTGGTCAAAGCTGCTTTAATTGAAAATTTTAAACTCGATTTGTTCTCTTATGTGTTGGTTGAACGGAAACTCTTACTGCCTGGTGCATTTAATATAATGTCATAAGAAAGATTATATGACTATAATTTTTTTAATTTTTTTTAGAAATGAAATAATTTTAATTATGTAATCTTTCTTATATGACTAAAAATGTTTCCTTTTTTTTAATAAATTAAATATTTTTAATTATATAAGAAAGATTATATGACTAAAAATATTTCATTTATATTTATTTTATAATCGAGCTTAGTGATACATTATTTTTATGCTATTCTTGAAATATTCAGAAATGTTCTTATTCTTAGTTTCATTATTTCAACCGTTTCGAAAGCAAGTTTTCTATTTGCGTCTAAATAAAATTTGCTACAACATATTTTTTTCCTAAAAAGATGTTTGATTCACTTGTCGTTTTTTAAAAAAAATCTTGATGAAAAATAATTTTGTTGTAACGTATAAATTATAAAATTATAAAAACTTAATTATTAAAAAAATAATTTAATAATTAAGTTTTAAGGTGTCTTAATCGATAAAACATAATTTCTACGAATGATGAAAATGAGGAACCTTACCTATTATAAATGTTTCAATTAGACAGAAATAATTGGAAAAACCTAGATGAATTATTTAATTAAAGCTGCCATTTTTCGAGAAATTAGGTATTTTATATTTGAATTATTTGATTTTTGATTTTTTTCTTTACATATTGAATTATTAAGAAAAATGAGTTTTAATGCAAATAAAAGAAAAACATTAATACGAATGAAAATTTAATTAATCGAAGACATACATACATTAAAATTTAAATGATTAAAATATTAGTAAAAAATGTTAAAGGGATTAATCTATTTATAAAATAAGGTCGGTAACTATTTAAACAAAACTGATTAATTCCATTGCAATATTTTCAAAAAGTTTAATATTTTAAGCTATGCAAGTAATAAAGTTAATAGTTTTCTTCGCATTATGCAATGTTTGTTTCCTTTTTTAAAATGTTATTAAAATAGATTAGAATTCCTAAAATTCCACTACTTTAAATTTGCTAAAAAACTAAACGACTAACTTATTTTTTAAATTGAAAATGCATTTAAGGTTTCAAAAACTCTAAAACTCGTTCTAAAAACATCGACTTTACTTGAAATTACATTAGCTTTGATTATATTGATTTCAGAAATCCAATAAAAACAATTCACCAATATCCAAAAACCGTGTTAACAGGAGCATATGAATTTAATCATATATAATTATAAATAATTGAGATCTCTTATTTCAGCGGATAGAAATATTCATTTATTTAACAAATTTGATGTGTCCATAATAGAGAAAGGCAAAATTCATTTGTTGCAATTATTTGTTAGTGGAATACTTTTCTCGCGCATTTTGATCAAAAATGCTTTACAGTTTTAATTGAAAACAAAAGTAAAATAACTAAAATTAAAAAATACCTAAAATATCTAAATATGCAATAACTGAAAATAAGAATATTACATTTTATTAATAGAGTTTCAGTTTCCAAAATGTACAAACATATAATGCAAAATATTTATACAATTGCAAAATTTTAAATTTTTTAAAAGTTTATATGGGCACTGAGAGTTTGAATGATGCATAATCATTTTACATATGAAAATTGAATTTAATATTATTTAAGAAGTTAAAATTGTTTCTTTACAGCAGAAAATAATAGATTTCAAGAATATTTGCAGAAAACGCAATTTATATCTTCTAATTTGGCATATTTTCATGAAATAATTAATCTTGAATCTTAAAGATTTCATTAACACACTAATTTTTTTTTAGCACACATGACCAATCGTCTTTAAAACATATTCAAATGTAAGGAAGCGAAATATAAGAAAAGTAGGAAAAAACTTTAAAATTCAATGTTAAAAATAATTTAATTAATTTGAAAGCAAAATTTTCAATCTATAAGAACATTAATTTTGTTTTTCATTTTAAATAATTACATTCACAGTAATTAATGCAATAAAAATTATTAATTTAATTATATAATAATTTAATTATATAATAGTGCTTATTAAATCTATACTTCTTTTTACCTTACAAATCCTAATTAAATGAATAACTTATACTTAATTGCCATGAATGCTACTGAAATATATCAAGAATTCTGAAATATATTCAGCATTTTCTCATATTATTAAAAATTGATTTGGAACAACGAAATTATGAATTCAAATTTTTCTATATATTTTTAAACTTTAAAACAATTCTTTACGATACTCAAAGGCATCCAGATAAAACTTATTCAGAATTTTATTTTAAAAGAACTTATTAATTTATTATTCTAGTTTCATCTTAAAACTTAATGACTAGAATTTGAAGTTCAAGAATAATATCTTAAAAGAAATTTTCCATGTTATTCCGAAAAGCATTCTTTGAAATGAATCGAACCTATTGCTGCATCTGAGTTAAAAATATTCCTATTATCATTTTTGAAAACACTGGGAATGCCAGGATCAAAACTCTTTCAAGAACTTTATTTCTGCAGCAACTAAGACATTATGAATTCATAGCGGAGTTCTTGCATTTTACAAGGTGATAAGGCCATCTTTCTTAATTGCTGGGTTTTCTGTTTTCACAATCGGGTGGGGTAAATCTCGCTTTATAGTTGTTTGTCACGAATCCACTCTTTAGAAAAGGCGCTAATTGCTATACATAGAGCTAATTGTTAGGAATCTCTCGCGTCAGATGTTAATAATTCTTAAAGGAATGGTTGATTAGTCTGTTTAAAAAGAAAAGAAAATTGGAAGCACCCAAATTAGTAGGCACGTATTTTGAAAGTGAAATTATCTTTAACTGTTATTTGGGTGAATGATTTTATCAATAGGAAGTCGTTCTCAAGAAGTGTGAAGTCACTCGCAATCATGTAATTTGTGAAATTATTGATGGTCTCGAGAAATGTGAATATTTTATAAGGAAGAATAGAGCTCAATAGAATGTATGTATGGAAATTATAAAGTCATTGAGTTCTTGAATTATTAGCCTTAAAACACCATCTTTTCAATCTATATTGATCTATTCATATTTATATTAATGTGATCATGAATTATATCACCTATAAAAGGCAAGTCAAATTTCAGAAAATAAGAGAATATCACAGCAATCTGGGAATTCATTTCTTGAAACAGTGGTTGAAATATTTGTGACTTTACATTAATTCTAGAAACAAATCATGATGCTTATTAAGAAAGTTCAGTTCTTATAAAAGACGCTTATGCATAATTTTTCATAATTTAATCGCTAACTATTATTAGTAAAATTTAATAAGATCATTACTTATACAGTACATTACATATTTCAATATAAATCGTCTTTTAGTGTGAAATATTTGATGAGTATTTTTATATGAATGATTTTATGAGGTCCATGCCATTCGAAATGACGTAAGTGGGCATGCCGTTTGCACTCTCTTCTGTTTCATAGTTCAGTCTCAGAGAAAATTCGATGAGTTTAGGAATACCTGATAAAAAATTCTGCTAAGAAAAATATATTAATAAATATTTAAATTTTTAAATGCTCTCTTAACCCTCAAAAACAAGTATTTTATCGTTCATCTAGTGTTATGGTTAATTATACCGAGAATGATATTATATAATTTAATGGACTGAGATATTTATAAAATAACATAATAAACAAATGGTCTCTAAGTTGATTTCTTCAAAAACGGATGAATTGAATCATTTTATAGGTTTGAGAAAAATATCAAGGTGCTGTTAACTAAATTATGTATTTCTTGACTAAAATAGTTTTATAAATAATTTTTCGGATATTCGGAGTCTACAAATAATCTAAATGTAGTCATTTCTTAGCAGCTTAGTAAGCATGGAATATTAGTTCAAGAAATCATTCTCATTTAAAAATAATATATAGGGAGCTTAGCTTCTCTTAACTTACATATAAACCAAATCAAATATATGCAATGGTTATGAAAAGAAAATTTTTATTTGCTTATTAATCTTAAATTTCTGATATATCTTTCGAATGTGGAAGTGAAAAATAATTTCGAATTATATAAGATTGGAATTTTAGAAAAATTCATTGAAAATAGTTCCCTATTCATAATTATTATCTAATATATATTTGAAGAAAGTAAATTTTATTCGAATTTTTTTTTTAAATATCTATGTATTTAACTGGTGGCTCATAATATAATGCCGATATGTTCGAAAAATTAATAATTTTAGAAATTAAAAATAATAATGAGCTTCAACAGATCCTTATTTTTATCAAGTAAGTGCAACTAATTAACACTAGATTATAGATATCCTTTGCGACATTTTTAACTAACATAATAGCTCAGATAATAAAGAATAACGTTTAACGCTGATCATAAAGGACTGTAAGTTTAATTATGTGCAACAATTCTTTTTTTTTTTTTCATTTTACAAAGAGGAGAATATTTCCATGAATATGTTTTACAGTTCTATTGTGTTATTTTTAATTATTATGGCTAAACTAACATTAATAATTTTAATCTAAAAATGTTATAGAGGAAGAAGTTATCTGCTTTATATATATATCATTAAAAGCAGGATATCTTATCAATGTATATAATGTTCCATGGAATAATCCACTAAATCTTTTAATATTTTGCTGGATATGAGAATCTTTTAATTTAGACTGCGATAATAGGTCATTATGTTATTATATTATATTAATATGCCGTTAAATTCATTTTCTTTTTTAAATAGATAATTGTTTAATATACATAGTATAAAATATTTATATTTAATTAAATGTGTTTAAACCTTGCCACATTTGTTTATAAGTTGTATATTTTCAAAATGAAAAATCAGAATGATTGCATCAAATGTCTCAAAACAAAACAATTTCAAATTATATATAGAAAAGACCTTTGGTATCAAACATATCTATTCAATTATCTACCAAAAAGAAAAATGTTATGCCAAAAATAGTGATAATATAATAATATATGATGCAATATAAAATATTATTAATCATTTTACGAATTTTAATAATTATATTCGAATACCCCCCTTTTATTATAAACTATTATAAATTTATTATTGAATTCAAAGTATATGAAACGATAAGTAAATATTATCCGAAAAAAGGCAGAATAATTCAATTTCTGAAAATTTTTGAGACAAAAATATTACAATTAGACAAATCTAGCTGAACGATATATTTATTATTATAAGATTGAATTTTTCGACGATTTCAAATCTTTATTTTTGCAAAACTTTGTACATGAAAAATTAGAGGGGAAAAAATGCTGAATTTCAGATTCTATCTTCCAGCCTTCCTCACAAAAAAGAAATAAATTCAAAGCACAATGCTAACATGTGCGATGGCTTCGAGAAATCCACTCTTTGCAGCTGGCTTTCTCCGGCATTTCCTGGCATCGTCCAGGCGAAAAAGGAATCCCTAAGAAAATCCCATAAAAGTCGCTTATCGTCTGGCAAGACGTGACGTTCTCCTGTCGTCGGCATATTTAATCACAGCCAGTTTTCTGTGGACTCATCTGCAGACTCAGTGTTGTCCGAGCCACTGGGGCGAGTACGCAATTTCCGGAAATATGAAACCCTCTTCACCGGAGCATGATCTTCATTACCTTGATTGCCCGGACAACATCCTGCAGGATGAATTTCCTGCAGAATTTGCTCAAGGATCCTTCACAAGATTTTTTATTCTCTTCTTTTAGCGTTTATTCTTGCTTGTATGTACACGATTTCCTTCTCCTGTAAGCAACGGAGCGATATATTATTACTTCGATTACTTCCGTGTGTGCTCACTATTGACCTAGCCCTTTATTAGTCAACGACACAGCCTGATGTCTTTCTTCTGCCTTTTAAAATATATTCTCAGACTTCGGGGATTTTTTTATAGTTAAAATAGCTTTTTCATTCATTTTATTCTTTTATTTATTTATTTTCTTTTTAGTTAGACAGATATAAAATTAGATAAAATACGATGATGTAGATCATTAATATAATGACTAACCATAGCAAAATATAATACAAATAGGAGAACGTGATATTCTGGCGTTTTATTTGTTGAGTACATTTAAGATACTTTATAAAAATATTTTTAAATGATCCTTAGAAATAGAATCAATGGAGCATTTCATTGATTAATTATACATATTATGAGAATTCAAAAATTTTTTGAAATTTTTGGTGATTATTCGATTGAAAAGTAGATCTCCAAAATATTTTAAATTCCAAGAATGTCTATGTATATAGATGCAGTTGTAACTAGAAATATTTGTGGATCAGTAATAATATAATGACTAATCTTATCAAAATATTTTGAGATATTTACATTCGTTGATTAATTATACATATTAAAAGAACTCCAAAAACATTTTGACATGCTTTGTGATTATTCGATTGAAAAGTAGATTTATATAATATTTTAAATTTCAAGAATGTTTATGTATATAGATGCAGTTGTAATTAGAATCTGTGAATAGAAATATTTGTAGATCAGATAATGATTAATCTTATTAAAATATTTATGGATATTTTCATTCATTATTTAACTTTTCTTTGGTTAACTCTGCATATTATAAGAATTCCAAAATTTTGGAAATATTTTATTTGGATTTTTTGATTGAAAAGAACATTTCTTAAATATTTAAAATGCCAAGAATGTCTATAAATAGATAAAGTTGTAGATCGTTAATAGAATCTACATATAGAAATGATTGGATATCAGTAATTATATAATGGCAAATCTTATCAAAGTATATGCCAATAGTGGAATAGTCTGGCATTAAATTTGTTTAGTTCCTTTAAGATAATAAAATATTTTAAATAACCTTTATAAATGTATTCAAGGGAATATTTTATTTATTAATTATACATATTAGATGAATTCAAAAAGATTTGGCATTCTTGGTGATTATTAGATTGTAAAGTAGATTTCTACAATATTTTAAATTTCAAGAATGTCTATAAATAATTATCAAATCAATTTATAGGTTGTTTGAACGCATACATTTTTGTAAACATTAATTATACTGAAAAATGGTGTTGCAAAAGAAATTATGTTGCACAAGAAAATAGTAGTTGCTATTGTTAGCTCATATATATTTGAAGCAGCTACTTAAAAATATGTAGACTGATCAGTATCTAGTTTTTATTTATTTATTTATTATAACTGAATATATTTTTGATATAATTTCAAAATCAAAAAGTTAGATCTTGACCAGTAACTCTACGTTAACTTACGAAGCTTTATTGTCTATAATAGAATATCTTTAGGGACAAAAAAAATCGCACGGTCCTTAGCATACTAAAATTCTTTACTATAAATTTCATTTTGACTAAAAATAAGCAATTTACTTTGTCATCAATGTGAATGCTAAAATAATTTTGACCACCAAACCTACATTTATTGAGGCACACTCAGTGATCACTATTACATACTGACATACACATATATTGCATACTAAATATTTAAAACATTCGGAAGTTAATAACTAGCAAAACCAATACGTATTAATTACATACACTATATCTGTTTGCAGGTAACTTGTGTAAACTTATGTATAGCTGCTTTCTGACTATTAAAAGACATAATAAATGAAATGAAAGTAGATAAATGTTCAACTGTAAATTATTAATTCTCATACAAAAATGCAAAGTTTTGTATTTATTAAAAAAAAATCTTTAATCAAGATTTGTAGTTGCACATAAAATCAATCATAGTTTGCACTCTAGGCTTTCAATCCTTAAGTAAATTAGAATAAGGTAATTTAAACCATGTGAAATTATATCTGATCTAGTTAATGTTAATCACTTAAGGCGACGAGATGCTTGACGAAAATAAAAATTTTAGGGATTTGTTGGTTCAAGGAAATAAAAGTGAATGACTAGCGAAGAAGAAGGGGTTAATTTTAAAATGAGTTCAATCATACATTAGTTCAAAAAAAATTATTTTTAATTTTGATGCTAGGCTTTACATTAAACCATTAATAAAACTACTTGCTTAATCGTTGTGGTTTACATATCACTGATATAAGAATCCTAAAAATAAGTTCAAAGCAAAGCAATAGAGAACTTAAGAAATTAATGTATATAAAAAGCGAACATAATGTGAAATTTATTTAAGTGTTAAAGTTATTCAATTCCTCCTAAACCGATGAAAATGTACATCAATAAAGAATTTAACATCTAATTATTGACGGATATTTCAAAAGATTTAGATAAATACAAGAAAAGAGTGTGTTTGCAGAAACTGGTTAGAAGAAAAGAAGTATGCTCAACATAATACTTAATAGCATTATATTGCAAACATCCTCTTTTTAATTCTCAGAATCTCTAACATAAAATAATCCTTTTAATTATTCTTTTTAGCATTTCACAGCTTTTTAAAACGAAGCCTTACACTTCGTTCTCTATTATTTTCAGTAATTTCACTTAAACTGATTTTTTTTAATTTTCTGTACAAGCAGATAAATTGAAACATGTATTAACATGTAATTTCAATTATTAAGATAAGGATGACAAATTCAAATTATTACGAAAGTCATCTTATCGAAACATGTTTCTATTCCTTGTTTACAGGGTAGAAAATTACATTTCCTTTGAAGAAATTTCAAGAACTGAAAAAATATTGACTTTATATACATTTAGAAGAGAGCTTATATTAGATTAGAATAGTGTTCCCTTAAACTAAGAAAAGCAAAAAAAAAAAAAAAAAAAGAATGCCCTTGTTATACACGTCATAGGAACGTTTTGAATTAGCATAATTCTGTATTTTTCATTTAATAAAAATGCGTATTAAGTTTAATCATTTTGTTTGCAAAGCGAAGTAAATTTAATGGGATAAAAAACAAGTGTAATCTTATAATTTTAGCTCCGTTCATAAACAAGTGCTATTTATTTTGACTGTGTTTTTAAATTTTTCAAACTTTTATTTCAAAAAAATAAAACGATGAATTTATTTGAGCAAGAGGAGAATATATTATTCTTCAGAGTCACCTCATGTTTATACTCGAATTACTCTTTTAAATCGCATATTTAAAAAATATTTTTCGATAAATACATCTGATATGATTTGATGAGATGAATTTTATGTTACAGATTAGTAAGTTTTCTATTTCTTAAAAATTCTCTTCCTAATGAAATAAAATATTTTTTTTGGTAAAAATGAAGCATTTTAATTGGTAATTGAACAAAGGCAAAATTTTATTAAAGGGAACTATTAATGATACAATCATTCACGTTTATGGAATTACGTAATACATTAACCATTTTTAAATTTTTAAAATCTTCTTTTAAATCTAGATTTTTTTTTACTAAAGATAGAGCTTAATACATTATTCACAGACTTATATCCTTGAAATAGAAAAAAAATAATGTTACAAGAAAAAAAAGTGATTAATAAATTTTTTCATAAGCATTTTAATTATAGAGCACTAAAAAAGCTCTATGTCATTCTTTATAAACGTAAAATATCTTATGGTCTTCTACAGAATTTTTCATAAAATTAAAGTATAGTATATGGGATCTCCTTTTCATAAATTGCAATTCCAGGGCTGAGGGCTGAAGCTGAGCTATTTATTTACAAGGTTTTCAAAAATATTCCAGGATATTCAAGAGATTTAATAAAGGAATTCAGAATGTCTAAATGTTGATTCTAAAAAAAAGCTTACATTAATTTTATAAATTTGATTTAGGAATAATAAGAAAAAATATTTTGTAATATAATTTGTCATCGTAAATAATATACTTAGAAGCTATAAGCATGTAATGATGAATGGACATAATGTAATTAAAATAGGCATATTCAAACTAAAAATCAAACAATAAAAATAATGCAAACAATTTTAAAGGATTCATATGGGTGATATATGCAGTGAATTATACTCATCAAAAATTCACGTATTTCGTATCTCCCTTTAGACCCCAATTTCAGAATCTACTGCTAAATTACAATGGATCCTCAGAATCTTCCTTAAATCAAATTATTATTACCACACACCAGAAGAAAAAAAACCCAACTAACGTTAAATTTGGTGATCATAGCAATTCACAGCTAAAGCCCTTTTCAAGAATAATTATTTCTAAATCAACCATTTATTCCTATTCGCATCTCCATGTATAAAACGAATTTCATGGAGCTTCTTGTTGGTAAAATGAATATTTAAAAATCTACATCGGAAATGACGATTTATTCTAACGAAAAACCAGAAGCGAAGATTTGCATGAGCACCTTCTACCACCTCAATATGCCAAATCCGTTTATGTGTTTTTTTACATGATAGTACTTTTGTATATTGCATGATTAATTTCGAAATATTTTCAATTTATTAATTCATTGTAGATTCTTCGTTTTAAAAGTATGTATATGAAAAATATATAGGAATTTAAAATGAAAATTTGCATACATTACAAGACACAAATTATTTAACAATTGTTAAAGAAATAAAAATCTAATTGGATTAATTTTCTAATTTTTCAATAAGTTATCAAGCAAAGACTAATATACATAATATAATTAAAAGTTTAATTATTGCATATAATCAATGTATCTGCATGCTTGAAGAAAAAGGGATTATTATTTGTTATGCTTCTTCATTATTCATGTTAAGAAAATAAAACCCATGGTTATAGTAACAATGAAGTAAAATTTGGCTTTCAATGGTATTAAAAATAATTAATTCCGTCTGAATAGAGAAAACACTTAGAAATATAAGGGAAAAGAAAAAGAGGGAAATTGTAACAGTTTTATAAAAATGCATAATTCTTATTTTATAAGCGGCATCCCAATTCAAGAGAAAAAAGATCGAACTTGCTTCATTTTACAAGTAAATTTTTAGTTCTATATATTGTTATATTATTATTTCATTCAACTTTGACGAAGTTATAACATAATCCAAGGAAATTAATCTATTCCCTTCATAAATTATTTCACAATAAAATTTCATTTCATTCGGATTAGCATTGTAACCTTCTAATGGTATAACACTTCTTTATATGGGTTATTAATCATTTGGGATTCGAAAATTATTTCGCTTTTAGATATATTTCTAATTAATTCCCTTGTATTTTAGTTAAAAGTATTAAGCATTAAAAAAAATTGAAAGATAATATTTTTTCAACGAATTTTACACCACCAAGACATATCACAGGAGGTTTCTGATTAAAAAATGCAATAAAATCTTTCAGCACATAATGGAATTACTCTAAATTTAAATTGAATTATATTTTTATTTTAATATTAAATTCTTATCATATATAGAAATAATAAAATATCTATTTTGAATTCTGCTTTGAATGATGAATGAATTCATTATTTTTAATTTAGGTGAATTATTAACTATATCCAAGAGAAACCGAAAACTTCTTCAAATTTTTTTCTTTGCAAAAAATTTTACTTTTCAGTATTGAAAATTGCCCTTTAATTACAATATATGTTAATATCAGGTTTCTGATCCATATAATTAAAAAATTATGTCTGTTGACAGCGACAAACATCTATATGCATTAGCAGTTCCTGCCATCTCAACAGACAGATCTATAAACTTCATGACTTGATATTAGTTATCTTTGATGTAACAATTATCGCAAAGCATTTAAAATGTAATGTCTTGAATTAATAAAAAATGTGATTTTAATCGCATTTTCATATAAAGAGTCGAGGCTTTACGTCCACGGATATTGTTCCTTGTTAAAGTGATGTGTTCGCACGTTTTTAACACCTGCGATAACAGAAAGAATGAATTGAATATTCTCCAATAAATGCAAAATTATGATTTCATGGCTTCTTATTGTGCAGCTATTTTTTTTATAAATAGAAACCAAAACTCCTAATTTAATTCTATATGTAAGCTGCAATAAATTCTACTGAAAAGAATTGGAAACATTATATATATATATATATATATATATATATATATATATTAAAGAGATTCAGGTGTTTTCTCATAATTGCTGTCTTAATTTTAGAAATATCCAAAACTTCTTATATATTAATAAGTTTCCTCTTAACCCTTACACTACTTTGACTAAAATCTTATTTTCTGACTGTTAACTTATTTTACCCAGTTTTCTAGCAAATGATTTAAACAGTTTTCGGCGATTTCACATTGTTAAATCAAATAAATTCATTTTAAAAGTGGAAGAGAATATTTTAAGAAGTATACTTTCGTAGAAATGTATAGACACGTGTATGACACTGAAGCATAAGTGCAAGAAATAATTATAGAAAGGTTACAATTTATTAAAAAAATTCTAATAATTATTTGAAATCCCTTCTACTAACAATAAAGCATGTTTGAAATCGAAAATGAAGTGCTTGAGGCTCTTAAATGGCAGATTTTCATCATTAGAATTTCCATTGCAGCTGCACTGTTTTGGGAAATATTTGTTACGATTAAAACTGTATACCACTCACAAAGTCGATACTAAAATTTATGTTACTGCTTTCGGTTATTATTATAAAAATAATGCAATCGGATACAAAATATTTTTTCTTGTAGTGTGGTATAATGCCTTTCAAAATTCATTGAATAAAATTTGACCATCTCAACATTGTTTTACAGCTCGTTAACTCATTTTTAATTACCATGAAAGAGGTTTATAAATATTCTTATGTTTTCCATATTCGAGTTTCCTCTGTATTTATATTTGCTTTAGTTTATTCAATAAATTAGTTAAACTAAGAAATCTCAATTTCCGAATTTTAAAGAGTCTTGTATGTTGTCTATGTTATAATTTTATTTTGCCTGTTGTGTTGTAATTTGTTACTCAAGAGCATCACATCAAAATAAATCAACATAAACAAAGGAATTTATACTCCTAGGTCATACAGCAGATTATCTTTCGAATATGCTCAACTCTCACACTCTACTCTTTACTTCATCATTTCATGATGACGTCAAAGAATACTTACCCTGTAAATGAACTTTAAGATTCAAAAGATGTAACATTCATAAAGAAAGTGATGAAGTATGGTCTTTGTAATGATCTGAAATTCTTATTTTCATTCATTACTCAAGACAAACTTCGAGACGTTTTGACACATTTTGAAACTGGGAAGTTTCCATATCATGTGAAAGTTTGATTAATGAAGCAAATTGGTTGATAAGTACTACTTTGAAGATAAAATTGAAGTACGTATTCTACTCAACTGAGCATTTCTGAAAATGAATAGAAAATTCTTTCAAACTCTTCAACGTGTTAAAGCGTTACATTTGTAATGAATTTGAAACATGACATCATGCGGTTTTTTTTAATGATCTATTTACTATCTGATAATGTTCATTTTAAACTATTCATCAAAGAGAAATGTGACATTTCATCTAATGCCTACACATTCAAATTTGTAATGTTATCAAATAATATAGTAAATTATAATTTTATTGATAATTCATAAGTTTTAAACCTAGAAATAAAAAGCATAAAAGACAAAAAGGCATAAAATGCAAAAAATCTAATGAAGTATTGTTGAAATCATAATTATCGTTTTGAATGCCATTAAGTTTTCGGCTCCGTATGTAAAATGTTATGTGATTAAAATTACATTATAAAGCATTATTTTATGGTTTAATTCAGCTGTCTCAGTTTCATAGTTCCATTTAATCAGTAAACAAAAAATATAGTTTAATTTTTATTTAGATTAACGGTGGTCATTACTAGTTAATAAAAATTTAATTTTATTTGTTAAATAACATTTTAATGTATGCATTAAGTCCAATATTATAGATAACATTCGATTATACATTGATATAATCAATAAATAAATGGAATATTCTTTTAACTTGCAAAACTTAATCTTATTATTTTTTTTACAGGTAAGAGACTTTGCTGTAGCCATTATAGAAATATATGCAATGACTATTAATATAGGTAAATTATCTTTATTATATATTTTCAAAACATTTATATCTTGTAGATTTGAGCAGCTATGCCTAGATTTATAGCTGGGATTTAAAGCTGGAATAAATATAAAATTGAACTTTGAGTAATCATGGGAGGAAATAATTTTAGAATCTTTTACTTATTTAAAGTAAATTTTCACATGTAAATGATAAGATGTAATATGTAAATAAGATTTGCATAGTTAATTTATTTATATCACATCACTGGTGAAAAAAATTCAAATTTCCTAAAAAGTTTTGAACTATGAATTACTCCTTTCATTTTATAATTTTGCTGTTAAAATTTATAACTTACTGCTAAATAGAAATTGAAATATTATCAAAATCTCAAAAATGTTCAAGAAAATTTTATTCAGAAATATTTTTTTAATTACTACCGACAATGTTTTATATTGTAAACTATTTCAGGATAAATAAATTTTTTTACAAGAGCAGAAGTGCAAAACAATATTTTAAAAAATGAAGTAACTATTATATATGTAAAGATGTAAAAAAAAAATAATTTTCACTAGTCGAAACGTGAAATGATGAACATATTTAGGTGATAAAAATGATCTAAATATAGGTAGTATTAGTATGAAACCGTGGCGTCAAATTCAGTCTATTGCATAAAAAAAAGAAACTTTTTAACTACCCCTATCAAAATTGAACTACAACACTTAAATAAAAACTACGTTTAAAGAGCATTTACTTTATATACAAATAAACATGAAATACTGGATCTCAGAGTAGATTATTATCCTGTGAAGATACATATTTTGTCAAGTCTATTTATAAGTGTATTTTCTATTGCTATCAAATTATGAAATAATTTGAGTCATTATTCCATTTTATTTATTTTAAAATAAATCTCTTTAATGAATCATTACGTTAACTAATACACTTTTATATGTTTCAGTAAATAGCTTAATATGTTTCTGTTTTTAAATTTCTTGTTTAAAAAAATAATAAATAAATTAGGGGTAGAATTAGCAACATTTCAAATAACAAGATTTAAAAAAAAATTAAAAAATAGTTGTCTAAATTAGGAAAACCTGTCTTAAATTTATCATTTAAGAAACATAACAAATTTTATAAAAAAAAATAAATTTCAACAATTTTTCTAATTTTATAAAGTACTATTAAGAACACTAATAGATTGTATTTATAAGTAACAAAAATTTAAATTCCTCATGCCCACATACAATTGAATATCTTTTTTTTACAAATTTTTAATTTACATTATTAGATTCTAAATCACACTTAACATTTTCATCACTGTTAACAAAATGTAGACTGCCTCAATTATTTAGGGTGGATACTTCCTGCTTGATGCCTTTAGAAATGGTTTGCACATTATTGGTAAAATTCATTTTTATATTAATTGTACGTAATCAGTCCATCTGCAACAATTCCGCATGGAGAATTTGTTAAACATTCTTCGGTGGAATGAAATGAAGTAATTTTTAAATGTATTTGTGAATTACAAAAGAATACATTCCTTTCGTGAATATTTGGAAGAGCTTCCAATATATAAATTAAGCTCTGTCCATAACGATTCATTCAGTTTTACGCATTCTGGAAAGAGAACCCTTTGAAATACATTTTAATAACCATTCTTTTACCATTTACCATGAAATTTACACATACATTCTCCAATCTAAAAATGAATGGAAAGTGTTTTCCAAACAAAACATTATTTTCAACTTCAATTCTAATTCGAGGTTTTAAAAGTGTGAGTTTTAAAATTACTGACGAAGCTCATTTTTAAATTCCTTTCCAAGTTCGCTGGTTTAATCATTTATGCTTAACTTATCGATTACATTTCTCACAATGCATAAGTATTTTTCCATGTAGGCTTACTTAAACGAAAAATTTATGATTATCTCATGGTCCATGAATTTCATTACAAGAGTAGTTGTAAGTGAATCTGAAATAATTGTTCGAATATCAGATTTAAATTTTTCTTCACTGCTGTTCTGATTTATTTGAGAGTTTGTATCTAATTTAATAATAAATAAATTTACCATTAATAAAATTTAACGCGTCAGAATTTCCGAAATTTCGTATGATTTGTTTAAGAAAGAGACTTTAGTACATTAATTCACCTTTAAAAAGACATTCAAATGCTTAAATTTCAGCTAGCGTTTTAAAAAATATTAGTTATTTTCTAGCTATTTATGCATTTTGAAAGTAATTAATAGAACATATATCTTCACATTTTTCATTATTTTTCATTTGAGTATATGGAGTTTCTTTATATTTACATTTATAAAAAAAAGTTGAAATATTTAATTTTTTTTAATGCTATAAAATATGCTTGTGAATAAACAGAAGGAAATCATGATCACGACTTTATAATTTCTTTCTCGTAAACATAGTTATAAAAAATTCGTTCTGTAAAGAAGAACGGTGAGATTTTTCTATCAAGCCATTCGTAGTTTTCTGAATATTCTGAATACCTAGAATTTTGATACTACTAAATCATATTTGTAGATCTGAAAGATAATATCCAAGTATTTTATACAGGAATCTTTCCCTATGATAAGAAAGTAATCAAGTCTTTCATCCTTGAAGGTAAATGAAGTTTTCATTTAAAGTTTCCAATATGTCTCTTTGAAGAACACATGGGACATCAGATGCTTTACATGCTTGCATGCCGAATTATTTGTTTGAGCATTTTACGCATTTAAATTAATAAATGCCATAGATTTTGTACATGTTATTGCCAAGATATTGTTTGATTTCTTCAGGATATATCAGTCGTAGAATAGCGTGAAGATATCATCAAACTATTTCTGAGTATTTTGAGATAGTAAAGATGTTTCACAGGTCAAACAATCATTGGGTATTTTGTGCTAATAAAAATGCTTTGCACTAAGTATTTTTAAAAAAAGTATTGAAATTATATACTGAAGTACACATGCATTGACATCGATAATAATGAATATCCGTTTCAATATTGGGTGAATAATGATGTATACTCACATTTCGGTTAAGTGACTGAACACGGCTTTAGTAGTGACATTGAGAGCTTATATATTGTGTTCATTTAAATGCACTATGTTACTTTTCTCGGCATTGTTAATTTTCTGAAATGGGTATTTTGAATTAGATTTGGATGAAGAAGCTTTAGATCGTGCGAAGAAGGCAGATCTTATGCTGCTAGAATCCAGCGTTTAATAAAGTTATTAGGAGTAGATTTCCAACTCGCAGTTTCGCAGAAAGACTTAACAGGCATATATCTAGCATGCATGATAGTTCGAAGCTGTGATCACTGGAAAATACTGCCTTGAAATTCCAACGATCCGACAGTATATGGCCGGTACTTAGAGGGAAAACCATGTTTCCCTCATGGCTATGATATATCTTACTGTATATGTAAACAAAATACTTGTACATGGTATAGTGAATGATAAAAAATCGATTACTTGTGGAACCTTTTCAAGACAGATACTTTCAAGTTTTCATGCCAATTAACTCATATTTACCACTAAATTGCATATTAAGCGGTTCACGCTTAAATTCTTTGGAAGGTGATATGATTATTTTTTTATGTACTCAAATGAGAGCATTTTCCGTCTAGATGTTAATGGTAGTTTATTAGTTAGAACGGGGTCGAAAGTGAGTGTTTGGAGTCAAGTCGTATTGGCGTGAACACACTAAACCTACACCGGAAATGTTGGTTTATGAGGCAATTTTCATTGACAGCAAGAATATTCTTGTCTCTATTTCACCCACTTTGTCAGAAAAGTGACT
>JAPMOR010019138.1:22431-152249 GCA_026543865.1 Argiope aurantia | reverse complement strand
AAAAAATAATTTTAAAAATAGATCTAAAGAAAAATTTAAGTTTTTATTTATTTTATTTTTTTACTTACTGGCTTTTTTCCATTTCTTTGCTTTATAATAACGAACAGTTTTTTAATCATAGCAATCTTTTATTTTCGTAATATTAGATTTCACTTCCTTTAATTGCGAATATTACACGCATGGAATAATATTCATCATAGAATTCTACAATGATGGTTTCCTACTAATGGGAAAATAGCTACTATTTATATCAGTATCAGACGATAATTACGAATTGGATGTTTACTGGAAAGATGAAAACAGAGGTAGTTTTTTTAAAATGTCATGTTTTGATTTTAGTTAAATATTTCTGTTCTAAAAGCTTTAGAATTGTTGTAATTTTAGCTACTGACATACGTTTTTGTACAAGATTTTTATCACACAAATGTCTTCAGATTGAAATTAAAATTTATGATTGGCAAAAAATATTTATAATAGTTGATCGAATAATTTTAATATCACCGCATAGTGAAAAATAAAATTTAAATATAAAATTCATGTGATACACTATACTCTAATTGTATATGAAAATATTAAATGCTTCTTATATTTATAAATTTTATTAATAATTTAGAATTTCATTTTGTTATGACTAATTATCTTTTTTACTTGTTTGTTCATTTAAATTCATAATGCTTAATTTAATAGCATTTTGTTGATAATAACGTTCGATTTTTTTTCACCCCATTCATCGCTGTTTTTTCAGTTCTTTAATTTTTGCTTTAATTTTTTTTTAAAAAATTTCTTCTTCTTTTGTCTTTATCAATTTCGGAAGCAATTTTGTAAAATAAAATATTACCAGTGGAAATATTTTTCTTTTGGAAAAAATGCATTAATTCTCTTTCAATGAAGTGGTATTAAAATAAATCCATCAAATTATTATAAGATACAATTACTTGTAATTCCCATATAAAAATTTGCGCCTAGATATTTATTTTCTATCTAGGTAGGTACCTAGGTATAATCTATCTATCTCGCAATCTGACTAGAAAATAAAAGCAGACGCAATCCACAGAATTCTTAAGTTTCAGACAGGGCATTCACCTTAAATTGAAAAGAAATTCAATCTTACTCAATTCTTTCCGGATATAAGAAAATCCATCCCCCGGGATTTAAAAAAAAAAAAAAAAAAACTTTTTTTGCCCGTTGAAATATACACATCCGAAATGATACATTCTTTTGCGGAAGCTGTTGTAGGCCTTTTCTTTGCTAAAAATGTAAGATAAAAAGAAAATTCTTGATAAATTCAATCGCTTAGAGCGATCAACATCATAAAAATGATATCCGGTTATGAAAGGAATATAAATTTGAAATCTTTTTGTTCGGGACTTCTAAAATGGATTTGACGGAAATGAGCTTTTTATGTGGAATCCGTTGATCTTCAGGATTTTCTTGGATGGAGTAAGTTGCAAGACAACAGAGAAGAAAATTAAAGTTAAAACTGAGATTTTGGTGGAAATCCACCGTAATAAATTTTAAAGTTACTTTTCGATATTTTTCAAAAGTTCTAATATTGCATTTATATCAGTATATTGGGAAAGAAAATTTATATATATTTATTAGGAGTAAAATATTTCATTTAGTGATAGTTCACGAATCGATGCGTAATCATTATCAGATGTGAAAAAATTATTTATGGAATTTATGACATATTAAATTGTCTCGAAATAAGGAAAGGCGACTCAGGCATTTAATGGCCACAATCAATTCACATTAGGAGATCTCTTTTTTTTAGTTATTGGCCACTTTAGTTCCACGTTTTTAGCTTAATCAAGATGTTAATGACTTTTTTGTTATTTCTTTATTTCAGTAATTTTAAGAAATTATATGTGTTTTTATTAATTTATTTTGTAATACATATAAAATAGAAAAAATGATCAAGCTAATAAAATTTAATTAAAATAATCATAATTATTCATTAATTATTTCTTATCATAAAAATTCATTATTTTGCAGGATCATTCTGTGAGGAATTTAATTAATTAAACGAATAATTAATATTCCAATACATTGTAATTAAATCAAAAAATTTAATTTAAAAATTTATTCTTTAATTTATAAAATTATAAATTATATTTTAATTTTAATATAATTTAATAATTCAATGTAAACCTTTTTAAAAAATTAATTTAATAATTCAAGCAAATTGTTGTTAAACAACAGTAATAGTGCACTATCCATTCTGCTATACAAAGAGAGAATTCAAGCTCGGGTGTACGCCTTCGCTTATATAGCTTCCATGATAGTATATAGAATTTTCTGAAAGGATATCGTATTCTAAACAAGTTATCGCAAAAATTCTTGCATTTTCTGGAATGCCAAGTCACCAGATAATCGTCAAGTTTATCCCAAGGCCTGAGGCCTATTAATAATATCTTTTTTCTTCGGATGTCATAATCTTCTTGACTTAAAGATATAAATATAATTTTTTTAAAGTATATAATCATAAGTATTAACGAGACGTTTATTAAAAAAATTCATATGATTAACATTTTATTTCATTGTAAAGTTACTTTAATTATTGAGCAAATGTTGAACCATAGCTAAAAAAAATTGATAGAATGATTAACGATTAAAAAGCGACAAGGAATGGGACTACATTATCATTTGTTGATCGGACGCCTCCAAGTATAGTTATGATCACATTAAATAACTATTGAATATTACAATTTTTTTTTAAATATGCGAATTCAAAGAATTACATTTTTGATTAAAAAGTAAGTAATGCACATAAAGATGAAATAGTCATTTTTAAAACAAAATCAAAAGTAAATATGAATTTAAAACAAAATCAGGGCATTATTTATTCAAAACAAATCTACAATAAATAAAATTAAAAACTCTATTTTTATTCTGCAGATGTTGTAAGTTCGAAAATAGTTTTCTGTTAGCAGAAATAACCTTCATAAACGTTAAAGAAAATAATATAAATCAAAACAGATAGTTTTAATAAATAAAAATCACTACAATATTAGAAATTAAATATACGAGCTAATTACTAAAATGTATGGCAAAAAAGATTGTACTTTTTAAAAAAAGAAAAATGCTGATTTAGAAGAAAAGAGTGATTGATGTAAATTAAGCAAACAAAGATAATGTATTGAAAAATCACAAAAAAAATCTCATAAATAAAATCATTAGGATTTTGTTATTATCTTGTCAATCATTAAACTGTGAAGGAAAAGGCCAATAGTACACAGATGACACCTGAGCCCCTCAAGTGTTTCAATATCTGTAGAATATATTGTTAAGATGAGGAAGCAGCCCCCTTCTCCAAGATGCTGCAGGATCTTATTTCATAAGAGAAGAGTTGTTTTGTTGTTCGTTCCGCTCCAGGGTTTGTTCCGTTTTTTGCTATGTTAAATGTTTAATAATTTTGTGATATTTATAATTAAAATAAATATTTCCGTTAAATTATTTCAGATAAAATATTTTCCGTTTTTCTTTCAATCTACATTTACTTTTATGGAATTCTTAAACATTTATTTTTGATAACTATTTTGATGGTTAATATTCTAAATTTATTCTTAATCTAAAGGGTAACATTCTAAACTCTTATAATAATGAAAGTAATTTAAAATAACTTGTGTTTCTTTCAACTAAACAATGTAATTTTAACTTCTTGCTAAGTCTATTGGTTATTTTCACTTCATTCATTAGTTAATTTTTATCGGATCATTTTTCAACTGAATTGAGAAAGGTACTAAACTATTCGGAAATACTCCGAAAATCAATTATTTTAAAATGATTTTTTTGCAATATCAATTAATTTTTAGGTAGAATTCCCGAAATGCAGAAAGGCAGAAATCCCTTTTTTCAATTCCTACTATTAGCTCACACTCTCTCTCTCTATATATCTTGTTCAAATTTTCGATTGTTAATAAAATACTTTTTATTCATCCACTCAAGTTCAAATACATTTTTTTAAACTTGTAGTGGATGACACGTGATGTTAATACAGTTTTTTTCAAATATTAATTAATTAATTAAATTTGTCCAGTAATTTCTATTTGGTCGCCAAATCCGTCGCCATGTCACCAAACTCTATTTTGCCACTTAATATTGTAATTCTGTCAAAATTCTATACATATTTATATTAAATGTAATTAATAAAAAGTAACTAAAATAATTTTTTTTGTTGACCTAAGTAGGAATTTTTTTTATATATATATTACTTGTTTCCAAGTGAAAACATTTAATGTAAGAAAAAATTACATGAAATGCAAAATATCCTTACCATCTAGAAAACTCTTCTCTTATTTTGTATTATTATTTCATTTGTAAGGGAAAAAAGAGAGGGAGAAAAGAGAAACATCTTGCAAAAAAATACTTATTATGCATAAAAAGGTATTTGATAACATTTTGTATAAAAGTTAGCGATATATATTAATTGAAGAAATCTTTTTAAATCTTAAAAGAAAGAAAGGGATTAAAACTCTTAAACCGATATTTTCAAATGCTTAATATAACTATTTAATATAAATTATTTATCAAAAACCATTACCGTTAAGCAAAATTCAAATTTACAAACAATTAAAGACTCAGTAATTAATGTTTTTATCCGAACGAATTTTGTATCTTTAAAACTATTTGCGTTGATTTTCCGTATAAGCTGATATTTAGTTATCGCAAAAGTTTGTGATGATTGGAATAAAATCACTGTATGTTTGAGATTTGTTCTGTTTCTTAATCACTTTTACTTTAACTTGACTAGTTTTAGAATTATAAAAGTGGAATTTTTTTATCGATTTTTAAGTCATTTACAGATGAAGAGGAATCTTGAATCTATGGACTTGCATCTCCTCCATAATAATACACTGTTATAATATTTTTAGAATTTAATTATCAATTAATCGATTGACTTCATTAAATTTTGATTGTTGCTAATATTATTATACTGTTAGTAAATTTCGGGAAATTTGATTTTAATAAATCACAGCATTTACAATAATAAATTATTTGAAAAAATGAGAAATTGAAAATTAATTAGATTAAAAATATATGATAGTTTAGTGCACTTTTGAGATAATACTTTTAAAAACGAATTCTTTTTAATAAAAATATTTTTAGATAGTTTTTATTATTTCGAGTAAATAAATACTGACGAATTCAATACAAAATTCTAAATAATCGTATTTTCATGAAATTCATCAAATGCGCAGAACCAATTTTGGAATTCTTTGCTCATCTTTTAAAAGGAAAAAAAGGTATGGCCTTAAAGTTTAGCTTTCGCCAATGAACATTTAGCTGATTCATGGCATTTAATTCTGACACCGTTTGAAATCACTTCATGCTTGTTTAGCTAAAATTATTTATCACAGAAATTGGTCAGTTATATTAAAACAATTGTAGATGTTTTGATAGATGGATAATTAATGTAGTAGGGATTATCTTCCTGAAACTTTCCTGCTTACTCTCAAATCGAAGTCTTATCTCTTTGCATGAAAATGATGTGTTTCCGCCAAGTCCATGAGCGCCACGAGGGTTCAGAGTTTTTTTTATATTCAAAAAGCAGCATATGGCCGTTTCATGTTTGATAATATAGAGAAGTAAACTGAATATTCATTTCAGAGACCTTTTTTCCCCCTGACCATGAATGAACGGTATTCGAAATTCGAATATTCGGTATTCGAATGAACAAAATTCGATCACAGAGCTACAATATTAATAGAAACATCACATATTTCATTTATTAAATCCATCCATTTTTGAGCTATCGCATTTATATGGATGCGAATGTACAGACAGATGGTCGATTTATTTGTTGGATTTAGTTCAGAATTTAATACGGATCTATATTTTAGACACTAAACCTAAATACTAAATTTTGTTTATCGAGTTCTTTATGGTTATCGTGTTCACTTGCGCTCTCGAACAAATAAATTTCTTGTAAATGAATATTATTCAAAATTAGTTATAGTTCATTATCTGTCTGAGCTTTAGCTCATGTGTTTTTCGGACACAAGGAGGTCTGAGGTTTGGCAATTCGTCAAAACCTCGAGATCGAATTGTTTTACTATCTCAATACTTTCTCTTTATATAATTCACGCAAGAGAAAATAAAAATTGATTATTTAATCAAAGAGTGGTATTTGTTTTAGTATTTAGAATATTCTAATTTTTTTTTTGTAAATACATATTTCGTGCGCTCCTCCCGCCTTTTTTTTTTTTACTTTAACTAAAACATTAAGTCAGATAAAAGAAAGAGTTGATTGCTTCTCTTTTGCATAAAAACATAAGTTTTTCTAAAGAAGATTTGAATTCAGATTATTCATTTAAATTAATCAGAGTGCAATTATAAAGCATCTCTGTTTCTTAATCTAATTTTCAAAAAACGATATAGACATCCAATTCAATATACTATTTTTATTATTATTAAAATAGATATTTTGGTAGATAAATTTAAAAATGAAACGATCATATTTATTTTATAAAAGTATATGTGAAATTTCAACCAGCCGGAATATTTATTCCTTATTATTCACAATGAATAACAGGAATTATCTTTTTTTATCCTATCTTTGTTAGAAAGGATTTTATAAAGAAAATAATAGAATAATAAAACAAATTTTGCAACCTTGAATATTACATTAATCTGTCAGACGATTTTCTTTCTCCTAAATTAAGTGCGGTAATTGAATTTCTTTTATCTGTAGAATCTATTTTTTCATTAATGTTTTTAATTTAATTTTTTCCCAGAAATTATTTTACTTAAAGGCTTTTGAATATAAAAGTTTTATTGTTTCTCTATTCATTTCGAGCTCTTTATGACATCAGCGTTGTTAGAACGAAGCCCATAACCAGCTGGCTACAGCTATACAGTAGGGAATCAACTATAATTTTCTGAGAAAACAGAGCCTTAACCTGTACTTTATTGTGTTAAATTGAATTTATTACTCTCCATTGCTCGACAGATAACAGATTGAAAATAATTTTGAGAAAATGTAGCGTTGTAGCAATTAATTAACTCTACTACTTTCTCTTTTCATACAACAGATGGCGTTACCTTTTTAACATCAAGGTACATTTCCCATGATCCTTCTTTGAGGTCATTTTTACTAGTGAGTTTCATTATTTTCGTGTTCGTGTTTGTTTTGTCTTGTGAAATGTGGAACTTAGAAAATAATTAAATAACTGTTTCTGAAACCCGTCCATTATTCTCATCTACTTCATAACGAAGTTATAAAGAAACTCGTCCCTCTACAGTATCAATGTTTTTGAGAAAATAGATCTAGAATATTTCGCAGATATTTTCCATCTCTTTGTATAGACTATTTGGATCTATCTCTTTAAAAGTTAAAGTTTATATCCTTTTCATCATTAGCTACGGAAGAATTAAGTATATTTTTAACTTTACAAACCAATAAAGTTTAGAAATCTTTGTGTATTATTTAAAGATTCTTTAAATTCGAAGTCAGATTTCAAATTATTTTTTTAGCCTAATGACTGAAATAAAATAACATTTGCGTCCATAAAAAGTAAATAAGCAATTTGAAGAAAAGAACAACAACAACAATAAGAAAAAACATCTTGAAATTCTGTTTTTTTTCTGTCACCAAACTTGTATTATTATATATTGTTGTTGCCTATAGAGAAAGGACGAAAAGCACTAAATAAGTCATTAATGCAAAATTTATAACATAAAGAAAACAAAATTTATAACATAACATTTAGAAAATATAATAAACAATAATAATAATAATTTGTTTCGTTTCCTATATCAAATTTTAGATGTGTTCCATTTTCGAAATTGCTGTTACAGTAGTATAAATTGTGATATTAGTTACGTTTTTTGGCTTCTAAAATGCACCAATAAGATTGCATCCTTAAAATTTATTTAATTGAAATGTTTGAGAGCGATGGAAAAAAATTTAATGCTTGATCAAACATTTATTATCTATTAGAAGAGAAAACTTATAAAATAAATATGCAGAGAGTGCATACAAAAATACCACTTTTTAATTCGATTATCCCGTGTTAGCTTTATTATTGACATAAAACTCTTACAGTAAAACTACGAGAAAAAGTAGCTGCTTCTTAACTGACATACTTGAAAACTGAGTAATGATGAGTAAATTTCTAAAACAATTTTGGCTTTATTTATCATAATATAAAACCAGTTAGATTTATAAGATGAATCTATTTTACAGCAAAACAGAATCAAAATACCGCATATGAAATGTATAAAGTACAAAAGAAAGAATTGTAACGCTATGTGTAACAGTTATATAATCTTTCAGAAAAACGAAAATCTCTAGATAAAGCTATGGAGATTATTTAAAGTATTTCCTTTGCTTTAGAGTTAATAATAACTTATGCACTGTAAAATCAAATTATTTCATTGTGACTATAAACGAAAACTAATCCTCTGTGGAAAAGAATAAGACACATGGATAAAGTCTTCCATGACATTTCACCCAAAGAAACTTAAGATTTATCTCTTAAGTCCTTCATTGCGACTCCATTATTTATCCTTCCGATTTCCAAGAAAAGAGATTAATGGAATATGGTGTGGGAAAACGTGTCATTATATCACATTCCCATTCGCTAAATGACATATTGCCTGACATAAGCCAGATCTGCCTTTTCGCCACAACCGTAGCCATTGTGTGATATGAAATCCCGTGACAGAACAACTGATTCAACAGGAAGATAATACTTACTAGAACACTTCAGAACGATTTTATTCTGCAGACGATAATGTTCTGCTTTCGGAGGGGAGGAATAAATGGGTTCTTCCAGAGAGAGGGGATGTGTAATTAATAATTTCCTGTGTTAAGAATCACATGGAGTGTGTTTCAAGATCCAGATGTTCGAATATAATTGGCCCTTTTTCAGATGAAAAAAATAATAATAATTATGTTATTTTTCGCTGAGTTGATGAAAATTAATTGTCTTCTTCTGTGATTCCTGATGGTGTTGCTAGTTTCTTAAAATATATTACATTTAAAATTACTGTTTACCACTTTCATTATATCGTTCTAAAATTATGGCGATCCTGAAAATGACAAATAAATATATAATAAATGAATAATAAATATTTTTATAAGAGAATGTGAAAAATGAAATATTGAAAGTGAAAACAAAAAAGGAAAACGTAGAGAGTAAAAGTGAATGAAATATATAAACATAAAAAATTATTATTATTATACCTAAAAACTTATTTTTTAAAAGGTATATTTTAATATAAATTGTGTTTATAAGCGGATAATTATTTTTTTGAAAATAAAGATAAAAATTTAAATAATTTAGTCTAATGACCTCTTTTAATTTAATATTTTATCGCTGTACTTCTGCAATTCCAAAATGCTCAGTGAATTGAAATTTGTTTGATTAATTTATTCGGGAATGCTGTATTGTATTGTTCTTGTACAATAAAATTAAATATTTCGCCACATGATAGACAAAAGATCTTTTCAATAATTTTTTTTATGCAAGTTAAAATGTAAGTCACATTTCTTATAAAGTGACATTGTTGTTAATATCGAAGTAACTATGAAAAATATGGGAGGAAGTTTCACTTTTCCATAGCGATGGAAACTGTATATTTGACAAATATAAGGAATATTATACTTATTGTTTTATATATTTCTACGCAGAAACTGTTTTTTTTTAATTATTCTTTTACTTTTATTCGCATTTATGGAAAATTAAAATCCATAGGAAGCGAAGAATATTTCATAAAAATGTCGAAAAACCACAGTCTACAAAAGTTTAAGTAGAAATTAAAATGATTTAATTACAGAAAAGGAAGACAGCAAACAAGGAGAGAAAGTTGGGAACGAATCCCTCTTAATGCAAAAAATTATAAAGCTCTTATCAAAAAGAATTTTTTAAATATTTATTTTCAATAATCAAGTTTATCAAATACATTCTTCTAATAAAAAAATTCATTCCATAAAAGTGAGAGAACTGATTTGAGAAATTCTTTTTTATTCTTTATTAAACTACATCAGTTAAAACAAAACTCTCTTCTTTTATGATATCTTGAAATCTTATAAAGTATTCTTAGTAAAATAATAAACTGCAGACTTTCTTTGAAGAATGATTTTTTTTATTATTATTTCCTTTGAATTAAGAGGAAGGCGTTCTTTCTACTTCAATTTCGAAAAGGAGAGTCTCTTAAACACTGTCTGACTCATAACCGTAATCATGTAATTCTGTGAACCACTTTTCCTATAACAGGAGCTATTTTGTCTGAAAACAGAATGTAACTTAGGTGTCCTTATTGTAGTCAGCATTTGTTTTCTCTCTGAAAACAAAATTGATGTTTTGTTTCCAGAATGAAATGTTATTTTACATTAAAAATAAAATTAAAATTAAAGAGGAGGAACTTAAGGTATTTTTTCACATTAAGTCATTCAGAATTTCACATGAAAAGTTTTGAGAACCCTAGTGTAAAGACTCTCAATTTTCACAAAATTGAATAAGGGAATCATATCGAATTCTATTAATATTCCATCAACGAATATCTAATTCCTTTCATATTTTATTCACTTATTTTTAATTAAGCAGACAAATATTTCAGAAAGATATAAAGGAATATTCCAAAGCCAAGTTATTTCACAAAATTTTTGAGTGCTTTTAAGGAGAAATTCGAGCTTTAATTTCTTGCTTTGTGTTGCTTACTCTATTCTCTTTACAAATTTCATCAAATAGATGATTAACTTAAGCAGTTTTAGCTTATTGATGAATGAATGCCGCATAAATTATTTTACGTTCGATTTTTTTAATATAATACTAAATAAAAATAAATTCACCTAACCGTGGACCTTGAATTTTTTTAACTCATAAACTTATATTCATTGAATAAATGCCACTAAAATAAAATAAGTTATCTTAATTTTTACTAACTGGGATTGGAGAAGGCTAAAAAAGGGTATTTAGTTGTTTTATATAAAGGCTGTTCCAAAAAAAAAATTTCATAGGATTTTTTTAAATTTTCATGTATTTTTAAAATTTTTCATGATAGTTTTCTGAAAGTTTGTGAAACTTATTTAACATGTCCTAAAATAGGAAAGGAAAACTCTTCAATATTATTAAATTCTTAACAAAAGAAAATTACTTGAACATGCTGTAAAGAACTCAATTTTATAAAGTAATTTTATGTTTTACTAGTAACGAATGTGTTTATTTATTAGTTATTAGTGTATGATGTATTTTCACCACCTTTCTTTCATTAGAGAAATTACGTTTAATAGACGAAATTAAGAAAGATAATATTAGAAGATGAGTTTTCTTCCTTTGCATTTACTGAGTTAAATGAAATAATTGCATATATCATATTTAGCTTCATTATATAATTTTGTATAAAACAATAAATTCTTGTAACAAATATTAATCGTCTATTATGAATCATTAACTATAAAAAATATATGTATTTAAATAAACACATGATAAATACTTGAAACAGAAGAAATTTGACTTAATATTTTCTAACTAGAGGGAGTTGTCTCTCCAAAACTCTCTCGCATAAACTCTAACAAACTTATCATGCCAGAAAACGCCTTAAATGGCAATGGCGTACAATATTAACTTTTGGCGTGAATTTAGCATTTACTGAATCTATGGTGTCAAACTTGGCGAGTTATTTGGCGATTAATCAATGACATACGTTTAATAGTATTCAAAATTTGAATTTGCGTTTTAGATCTTCCTCAATCGATTGAAATAAAAATTTTACACAAATCTCCACTCATAATTACACCAAATTTGATATATTTGTCATTGTAGATTTGAATGATCACGTTTACATGTTTCTTAAAGTTCAGACCGACAGTCAATCAACCCGTTGTTGGATGTGGCTCAAAATCTGACAGGTGTCCACACTATAATTGTTAAATTTGGGTATCGAAAATTTCATCTATCTAGCTCTTCGTTTAATAACTATATGTTAACTTATATCCGAATAGCCGAACAGACGGACTTCTTTTGGACAGATTTTACTCAAAATATGATAGATATCTGCAAATTTAGTGTAAAAACCGTATACTAAATTTCAACTGTCTGGCGCAAAGCGTTTTTGAGTTATCATTGACAGTCGGAAAATTTCCAAAGATGTGTTTTTCGAACTCAGGGAAGTCTAAAACGTGGAGATTCGTGAAAATCGCAAGTTCGAATTTTCTGACAATTACTATGTTTTTTCTAAACTACCTATACGGAAGAGAGAGAGAGAGAGAAAAAAATGTACATATAATTTATATGCATGAAATTAAAAGAAAAAAAACCTCGAAATATAGAACATAATTTAGAAGCAGAAAAAATATTTTTTACCATATCTCAACATATATATTCAATTAATCAAATTTATAAATAGATATTTTATTGTATCTTATGCGCATTTTCATGCGTTTTACTTCGGGAAATAATACTTTTCTATAATTTCAAATAGAATTGAAAAGAAATACCGTGGTTTTTTTTAGCAATGGAATTTATAATCTTTGAAATATTCAACTGACTGCAGTTTAACAAGATTATTTTAGGTAGAAAACAACAAGAATTTCTGAGAAACACCTCTACAAGTACTTGAACTCAGCTTCTTAGAAATACCTAGATTTAGTTATACAGAAGCAATATTTTTAACAAAATAGTGGTAATCAAAATGCATTAATATTTTTTATAATTGATTCAGAAACGCGAAGTATGACGAATCTTGCAAAACGCATCTCGTTTTTATCGTAAAAAAAGAGAAGTAATATTTAAAATTTATCTAAAAACGAAACAAATGTGAATAACAGGGTTGAATACCTTTTCCTCCCACCCCTAGGGATCCTTGAGCCCTTCTGGGAATTTTAACGTCGTTCGACCTAATTAATATTCGCGAAGCGAGCTTCAAAAAGAGAACAATGACGGGTTGTCATAGCAGTTGAATTATTCGCCACGAAATATTTTGTCAGGCTGCTATGGTGTTTTGTTTATATTGATTTTAAGGCAAATGTTAAACACACATCATTTTTGTTATTAATGTCTTCATCTCTTTTCCGTTTCGGAGATTTGTCTGTTCAAGGACGAATTCGAATGACAGCTGCTCTGCATTAGTTTCACACTTGTTCGGACTAGAAACTAATGAATAATTCAGCTTCTGTTTAAAACTAAAAGAAAACATGTATGAACTATTAAATATTATTAGAGACAGAATGAGAGTAGCATGTAAAAATGTTCGTACGAATAATTTAAATAATATGCAACAATATTCTTCCAAATTTTCTGAACATAATAAAAGAATGAGTATAAGAATATAAAACATATAATCTTTTCTTGTAAGTTCGTTTAATAATGATTCAGTGGAATTATTTTGTGTTGTGCATTAAATAGATATTTTCTTTGCAAGCAGTAAAAACTTGGCAGTAAAACTATTCCTTATTTTAATTTTAAAAAAGGGGCTTATTTTAAAATAATTATATTCTAGTTCATATAAGGTAATCCCTTGATGGAAATTCCATGATTCAAGATAGTGCAAATTCTTGCTAAGTACAATTCTTTGCTGAATGAAATACAAAAAAGAAACATACATTAAATGATTTCTTTACCAAAAGTTACAAAATATTTTACAGCGAAATCCTCGGTAATTGTCAAACTGTCACTTTTAAACTGCAGTCAAACATTACTATGTTTGTATCTTATTATTTCCAATTCTATCTAATTTCTGACTTTGCAATTGAAATTAATAAAAAAAAATTTCAAAAGATATCCTGAATTATTTTTTATGGATGATTTGTCAATGTTATTTTTTTATTTAATTTTATAGTTTTGATTTTTTTTCTTTTACAATCTAAGCACAATTATTAGATAAATGGCCTTCGAAATTCTTTTAAAAATTAAGAGCTTCAACTTTTAGGATTAATTCGCATATCTATAAATTTTTTTAAAAAATATATCCTGGAATCAACGTAACAAACATAACATGCATATAAAAAAATGTATTTACAGTGTCTCACAAAAGTGATGGGACACTTGTGCTTTACAAAAGGAAACTGTAATAAAATAAATAAATAAACATGTACAAAAAATTTTTGGGTGTGTTTCATATTTAAAGTTAGTAGCAATTATTACATAACATACATTTTGTCAAAATATTAAAATATTAATTTAATAAAAATACAATTGTTTAGAACGGAGCAAAAAATAGCTCACATAAGTGATGGGACACTTACTTTTCCATCAAATATTTATCCAAAAATTTTATTTTTTAAAAGGTTTTAATATTTTGTTGGCTTTCCTTTTACTTTTAAAACATGATTTAATCTTCTTGGGATGGATTCGACTAATTTTTTTGTGATTTCTGGAATGATTTTACCCCATTCTTCTTGAAGCATCGATTTTAATTGTTGTTTTGAAGAAATGGTGTGTTTGCGAATTCTTGATTCCAATCCTTGCCAAATATTCTCTATGGGATTTAAGTCTGGGGATTGTGGTAGTGTTTTTATTATGTCAGGACATTTATACAGCAGCCAGAGTCTAACGTTCAATGCAGTGTGCTTGGGGTCATTGTCCTGGTAGAATTTAAAATCGTTATGAAGGTTCAATTTTCGTGCTGAAGCTTTCAAATTTTGCTTTAAAATGACAATATACATGTACTGATCCATTATACTGTAAATAAAAACAAGATTACCTACTACAGCGGACGACATACACTCCTATACCATAACTCCTCCTCCACCATGTTTTACTGTCGGCACCAAGTTCTGTTTGCGAAATTCTTCCCTGGGTTTTCTCCACACCAAGATTCTACCGTCAGAACCAAATATATTAAATTTACTGTCATCAGCAAATATAACTTTATTCCAGTAATCAGAATTCTTATTTATGTTGGATTTTGCGAAAGCTAGTCTGAGTTTTCTATTCTTTTCACTTACGAAGAATTTTTTTTGTGGCTACTCTATCGTGATATCCAGCAGATCGAATTACCCTTCTAATAGTGTCAGGATTAACAATTATTCCATATAATGCTTGTAAATCAGCAGAAATTTTAGGAGCACTCTTTCTTGGAATTTCTTTTTAATATTTCGAACGATAATTCGCTTTATTCCATTGGATAGCTTTGATGGTCGGCCAGGTCTTCTTTTATCCTGAATAATATGATTCTTTTTATATCATTTAATGATATTGAAAACTGTTGAATGACTCAAGTTAACTGTTTCAGCAGTTTTTTTTACTAGATTTTCCACGTTCAATATGCAAATTAATAACTAATTTTCGAATTTCAGGCGAAGTTTCTTTTCGTTTAGCATTCATGGCTGCACAGAGCTAATAAACACAAAAATTCCCAAACAAACTGGAGAGAAATACTGCAGACGATTTTATAAATTATTGCCAATTGCTTTTGAGTAAAAATAAAACCACCAAAAATATTTTTATTGCTTATTTCAGACAATTTTTGTTGCATATCTAATGGTGTCCCATCACTTATGTGAGCTATTTTTTGCTCCGTTCTAAACAATTGTATTTTTATTATATTAATATTTTAATATTTTGACAAAATGTATGTTATGTAATAATTGTTACTAAATTTAAGTATGAAACACACCCACAAAAAATTTGTACATGTTTTTTTTAATTTATTTTATTACAGTTTTCTTTTGTAAAGCACAAGTGTCCCATCACTTTTGTGAGACACTGTATATATTTTCCAAACGATTTTAAAAGCGTTGTCATAAAAACAATTGAAATTACCGTTGTAAATTTGTCTTATAATATTTTTAAGAAATAATTAAAAAAACTGTAAAAAATGAAATAATAATAAAGAAAATTAGAGAAACTTTTTTACTGGAATAAAATTGATATCTTAGAAAAGCTAATTTTTTGGGACATAAAGTAGTATAAAAATCTTTTAGCATTTTTCTTCATTAACTTCGTAGAATATTAATGAACAAAAGAACGATTTTTTTGTTCATTAATATTCTACGAAGTTAATGAAGAAAAATTTGATGTTAATTAATTTTTAATTAATATTTTGGAACATCCTTACAAAGCGCCTTATGATTAAAAACTAACTATTTGCCAAATTTAATAGGTCTATGCCCATTATATGTCTTGTAGAACGTTTTGCACAGTTTTTAACTATACATATCCTATAATGTATTTTTAGATAATATTCCAGCTTGTAAGTATTATCGTGTTTGAATAATTAAACTTAATACAAGAGAGATTAATAAAACATGTAACAAAATTTTTAAAAAATATCCAGTAAAGGCTTTTGCTTATTTTATTTATTTGCGTTTCAAAATGAATTTTTTTTAATGTTTTATTTTAGTAATTTTTTTCTTTCATATATATCCCAGCGTTTAAAAGCTTATTATGCTGCTAATAAATCATATGTTAATGTTCAGTTTCTGACTACTTCTGATATTAACACCACACTTATTCGTATTTCTACCATCAGCCTTTTCTATCACATAATATCAGTTAAGTAATAATTGTCACATTGCCAAAAGACATTTGGCAACTATTTCTTTGGCGCTAAAACCATTAAATTTATGATACAGCCATTATTTTCCAAATCTTATAGGAATTGCCCGGCATTATCTCCCCCCCCCCTCCTCTCCGCCAACATTACATTATGTGCATATTCATTCAGTCTTGTAGAGGTGTGGGAAAAAAAATAGAACCGAGAGAAAATCGGTAACTTTTCCAAAGTTTCAAGAATACTTTGGCAAGATACTGGAAATTGTTGTCTATTCTAGGTGTTTGTTGAAAAAGTGCCAAGTAAACGACTTAAATCGATGAATGGTTTGTTAGGTTATGCATGATTAATGCTTTCTTTTTCTGGTTTATATGAATATTTTAATCTGATCTTGGACAACTTTCATATTTGTTTGGCACCGTCTCAAAAAAATCGAACTTTGAAGCTATCAAAAGCATTAAGGAAATTATGTTTATGGCGCTTGAACTATTGAACTTTTCTTTGCGTGATTCAATTACTTCGTGCATGTTAGTTGATTGACAGTTTATTGCCATCAGTTTATTGCCATATTATTTATGCCAAATGATTGTATCCAGAAATATTGCATGCAAATATCGATAAAAGAACTCATTTAAAATCCTACAATGCAACAAAATCACTGCCTAAAATAATTTTTGTTTCAAGTTCCCAGATTTTAGTTTAGTTATATTAGCGTCCCGTTTTAATATTTGTTTGCACTGAGACTATTTTGGGACGGACATTGTAACTTTGAACTGTGCTCAGATGACGAGAATGATATTTGGACAGGAGCCCCCCTCTCCATATTTACACACCACGCAAACGGGAGGGCCGCCTATTCTGCAGCTGAGACCTTACCACCAAGCCATCGGAGCCCCTTCAAGTTCTCATTTAAATCGCTGTTTTTCAATTATTGTGTCATGAATGGACATTTTGGGATACGGATAACTCATTGATGGATTTGCAATAAAATTTGATATAGATATATAATTGTAATAAAACTGTAAGTCAAATTTTGGCGAATAGTACATTCATTGATAAAGTTTTCGAATTTGATATGAAAAGATAATTTGATAAATATATTTACAATTCTAGTAATAAAATCGAATGACAAATTTATAAATATATTTGATGAAATTATATCAGAATACGATATAGATCTATCTATTCTATTGGGAAATCGTGTGACTAAATTTAGATATACAAAATATATTTTGATTGAATTATTCGAAAATTTGATTTCGATCGTTTAAATCATATTGAGATGATGTATTTATTCTAAAATGTGATACAAGTGTAAATATTGGTGGTAAGACCAAATGCCAAATTCCATCCCTCTAGCTCGTTGTGCATTTGAATTAACGCATTCATATACACATGCACAGACAAATAGATTGATTTAATAACACAAAATATCATTTTACGACATTTTTTTACTAATGGAAACCTAAAGTATGCACATTGATATATATATTTCTTAAATGGGAAAGCAAAAAAAAAAAAAAAAAAAAACCCTTTCAATATCAAGACTTAGCTTTTAAAAAATATATATTATATATTTGGTGTATCTACTTCCAGCTTGCAAGAGTTAGAAAAAAATTTTGAAAAAAAAATCGCTTAATATTCTTATATCTAGGGATCTGAACACTCTACGTACTTTTTTTTTTCTTTTTCATAAGCCTCTTTTTGGGCATTAAAGCACTTCTACAGCCTTTTGCTTCAAGAAAAGAAACCCCTATTTTTCTGCGCTTGGTTTCAGATAAGAGTGATCAAAAGAATGCAGGAAACCCACTACTTTAAATCTTTTTTTTATAAAGTTTTCAATTTCGGAACAGGAAAAAGATTCTGCAAAATCCCAATAAGTTTTTTTTTGTTCTTGATGTTGTTGGAAAAAGCTGTTTATTTCGGGAGCTTTCAACTACAATGCGTGTTCGGTCTTATTTTTCGGGTAGGTACAAAGACGGAAAAGCAATCTTTTGTTCTAAAATTTGCAATTCTATAAGTTTTGTCCATATCCTCTGGAACAGATTGCTTCGGTTTATTTTTCTTTCCAAAAGTTTTGCATAAATTCAAAACATTCATCAGTTCACTGAACCTCAAAGTAAACAAAAGGAATTAAAGTTATTCTGTCGGCTCTGGAATGAATAACGACATATGACAAAACTTTTCTATAACAAAAGAACAATATCATCTAGATGCAGAAATCCATTCTCATAAATGCTACCAAAGGATTAAATATTTCTGCAATAGAAAAACAACTTCTTTTTAAACACTCAACTGCTTGATATGGTTCATTTAAAAACAAAGAAATCGCTTGTATAATGTTTTCACAGTTCATTTCGATTCATATTGGCAATCTACTGTATTTCATTTTCCATTATCGTTTGCAAATAAATATTTTTATAAACAGTTATTTATGATATATTGGCATCATGCATTCGTATTCAATTATATATTTCTACCATGTATTTATGATATATTCTTACTTATATACATTTCAAAAATATTTATTATATTTTTAACCATTTTTGCTGTTTCTCTGAACATAAGTAATTGGAAAAAATGTAATTATTTCCACTTTTTAGTTCATTAATAAAAGCAGACATGACGCAGTAAAGATAAGAAAATTTCTGATACAAAAAAGGTTTAAGAAAAATTACCCAACTATTCTGGCTTTAATATTCCTCATAAAAAAATGGTGTTAATTTAATTAATGTTAAAAGGAAGAATTTTTTAAAAAAATTTATTCGTGATGAGACATTTATTCTTTAATCTAATCATCTCTTCTGAATGTCTTGAACTGTCATATTAAATTTTTATATTAAAAATTGAGTTATGTTGATTTATTTTTAATTTACTTTCATTTTTATTTTACTTGAAATCTGCTTTCTTAAAAGCTTCAACTTAAATCAATATAATTCAGTAAGTTTTGGGTTTGACATTTCTCAATCGAATTATATATTAGATTATATACAGTGGCTCCCAAAAGTGTTCGTACACTAAAGAAATTTGCAGAAATTGTGTTCTATTTTTCTTAATAAAGCATTTTATTAGTTGGTTTTTTTAAATTAGCATCTTTAAATAGTTCTTAATAAAACTGAACAAATATTTTTATAAAAAATCAAATAGTATTGTTTTAAAAAATAAATAAATAAAAAATGTCACAAAATTAGAACACAAAAGTCTTCGTACATCCAAACATTATTTATTTAAATTCATCATAAAAATATCTTTTGCGGCCTATTTTTCTTCTAATTATAAAATACACTAAAATCGTTTGATTTCAGTATTTAATATCACAATTATTTATTCTATTTACTTTATTCTTAGATATGACGCGCATTCGTAAAGAAACGAGTTTAGACGTATGAAAATTAATTATATTTCATTTTAAAGCTGGAAAATCAATTAGAGGCATTGCAACTATAACTAATCTACCTCATTCAACGGTGCAAAGCATAATAAAACGTTACAGAGAGGGAAAAGGGATTTCAAACAAGCCTCGTAATGGTAGCCCTCAAATTCTGTCAACTAGAAGTCAAAGAAATATTGTGAGTAAATTTCTAAAAAATCCACGTCTGAGTCCAATAAAGTTTACTTCACAATATAATGAATCAAATGGAACTTCTATTTCCTGTGAAACTATTCGTAGAATTCTTCGGAATGCTGGTATACATGGCCGCTCTGCACGAAGAAAATTCTTTGTAAGCCAGAAGAACAGAATTGCTAGGCTGAAATTTGCCAAATCTATGATAAACCAGCCAGAGAGCTATTGGAATCGTGTCTTATTTGCAGATGAAAGTAAGTTTAACATCTTTGGGTCGGATGGGAGAATCATTGTTTGGAGAAAGAAAAAAAAACGAAGAACTTAATCCCAAGAATTTAGTTGGAACAGTAAAACATGGCGGTGGAGGTGTCATGGTTTGGGGGTGTATGTCAGCGGCTGGAGTAGGCAATTTAGTATTCATTGATGGTATAATGGATCATATTTATATAAATATTCTCAATAATAATTTAAAAGTGTCAGCACAAAAATTGGGCATTTTAAACAACTTTGTGTATTACCAAGATAACGATCTTAAGCACACGGCCATGGATGTTCGTCTTTTTTACCTCTATCATTGCCCTCAAACCCTTAAAACACCAGCTCAATCACCGGATTTAAACCCTATAGAACATATTTGGAAAGAATTAGAGGTGCGAATAAGAAGTCACGACATTAAATCGAAAATTCAACTGAAAGCAGTAATGATCGAAGAATGGAACAAGATCTGTGCAGAAGTAACCGACCGTTTAGTTAAATCTATGCCCAAACGTTTAAAAGCTGTTATAAAGAATAAAGGATATCCTACTAAATACTAAACATTGATAAAAATTTAGAAAATTTCATATTTAGTGATGTTTTTTTAAAGTGTATGATCACTTTTGTGTCCGATTTTTGTGCAATTTTATTTATTGTCATTTTTAAAAAAATAATTTGCATGGTAATTAAAATTTATTCTTCACTGCTTTATTAAGAACTGTAAAAATATACTATGAAAAAATTTTCATGTAAAAATAAGAATATATTATGGTAAATAATGTGGTTTTTAATTGATTCTTGTTGGTGTACGAACACTTTTGGGAGCCACTGTATATATTAGATCAAAATAACTTAACTACATATAATAAATATTTGATTCAAACTGTCATAAATAAGAGAAATGAAACCCTAATTAACGATAAATAAAAAGAAATTAAATAATCGTTTGGTAAAATGTGTTAATTTAATATGTTTCCTTAATAATTCCTGTTCTGAATTTTATTGATTTTCGTATTAGCTCAGATTATTTCAAAACTACGGTATGAAAAGGAATTGATTTCGTTGAAATAATCGAAGGATATATTAATTAAAGATAAACTCTTATAAATTGTTTCACAAAATTATTTACAATAGCTTGGACAAAAATATTTATATTTATGCCATGTACTTACTAATATTAACGGATTTGACAGAAACTCTTCATGTTTAACACTTTAAGAGCCAGAGATTCGGATTTATTTTGTACTATCCGCCTTTGGAGACCAGCTTGTTCGTCCAGATTATCGGCTTTTTTTGCTGTTAAATTATTAATAAGGTATGATTTTTTTAAAAAAAATTTACTTCATTATTTCATAAGAATGGAAATTATAAATTTAATAGTGTCATTCTGCTACAAATTACTGTAGACAAAAACTAAAAACAAATATTTACGAATTAAAATGAAACGTATATATTATGAAATAAAAATAAGTTGGGGGCGGGGGACTGTTTCCAATTTAATTCCTAAAGAAAAGTTTTGATTAGTTTCAACATTGCCAAAAGTGTACGACTGAATAGTTTGTTGAAACATTCAACTCAGATTGTATTTTCTCATAACAGTCAAAACATGATTATTTTAATTGAATCATTAAATTTAATTTTTAAAAATTATCAAAAGTGCTGCGTAAAATTAAATTAGTATCGTTAAAAAAATAACCTTTAAAGTTTTAAGTTAATGTAAAATTAACTTTTGTTGTAAATTATTTTCGGGAAATATAGCTGAAAGATGTCTAAATCATGCTTAATTTTTTTCAAACTTAGGAGAGATAAAAAAAATGTATGAATAACATATCGTCACTGCTACATTAAAATCTCTTCTATAAAATTTGCTAAATTAAATAAAAACACTTGTATTAATTAACTACTCTACATTTGATCTCAGATTGTTCCATTTGACATTCGATTACTGTATATTGTCACAAAATACAGTTTATCTCTAGTGGTTACAACTATTGCATCAAAATTTATTGCTTTAATATGTGTGGTTTTTAACATATAGCATTTTGATACAAAGCGAATGACTTTAGTGTTACTTCAACTAATTTGTCTTTCGTCCATCAACTAATTTATCTTCGTCCACATACACTGGTGTGCAAAACTTAAGCAACAATGCAAATTTTAAGCAGATAGCCATGAAATTGCAGAAAAGGAGTTCTTGCGATCAGTACAATGAACACGTAATTCAAGAGAAAGGTCATGCGTATGCAAATATCAGGAACAAAACGTCACAGGCGACGTGAGCGTACGCAAAACACGTACGGATGGCGCGCGCAGCTCAACACTACAATAAAAGGAAGGACGGAGACGCAATTAAAGACATTCGCTGCAAGTGCACGTGAGTTAATTCGTGAAATATGGCTAGCAGAAATCACCTGGACGATTTCACACGTGGAAGAATGATCGGAAAGCTGGAGGAGGGGCGTAGTGTGAATAGTGTAGCTGAAGAGTTCGGAATCAACAAAAGTGTCGTTTCGCGCGCTTGGAAAGCCTTCCAAACCACAGGTACAGCTGTGAGAAAGGTTTGTGGTGGCCACCCCAAGAAAACAACTGCAGTGGATGGCCGACATATCGTCCTGCAGGCGAAAAGAACCCGAAACCAGTCAGCAAGCGCCATTGCTCAGAAACTGTGTGCAGCAACGGGGCGACAAGTGTCGCGTTTCACTGTGTCCAGAAACCTTCACAAAGGTGGCCTATTCGCCCGCCGTCCTGAACGCTGCATCCCTTTGACAGTTTCCCACCGGCGGCACCGTTTAGAATGGTGCAGGGAGCACAAAAACTGGACATCTCATCAATGGAGTCGTGTCCTCTTTACAGATGAGAGTCGTTTTTGTGCCATAAGCGATTCCCAACGCCAGTTGATTTGGAGAGAGGTCGAGACACGGTTTCATCCCAGTAACATCACGGAAAGAGATCGTTTCGGTGAACCTGGAGTTGTCGTCTGGGGAGGCATTATAATGAACGGGCGGACTGAGCACTACGTTTTCGACAGAGGTTCTGTAACTGGAGATCGCTATTGTCAGGAGGTGATCCTTCCCCATGTGCGTCTGTTCCGAGGTGCCATTGGATCAGACTTCGTTTTTATGGATGACAATGCACGGCCACACAGGACTCATGCTGTTGAGGAGCTCCTGGAAAGTGAAGATATCACTCGAATGGATTGGCCGTCGTGCTCCCCTGATTTAAATCCGATAGAACATGTGTGGGATGCTTTGGGAAGACGCCTTGCGGCACGATTACATCCTCCTGGGAACACCCGACAACTTAAACAGATGCTGATTGAGGAATGGGCACTCTTACCTCAAGAACTGTTGGACAATCTGGTGCTGAGTATGGGGAGACGGTGCGAAGCAACCATTGCAGTAAGGGGAGGGCATATCCCATACTAAGGAACATCTGCTTGCTGTTCTTCCTCTTGGACAGACAATCATGTGTTACGATACTATGAGTTCAATAAAGCCTTTTTTTGTTTGATTCCATACTGTATGCATTATATTCATTTCTGCGCAACTATGCTTTCGTCATTCTTTCAGAACAAAATGCTGTATCTCATTTCTGAATTTCATGTCTCTCAGATGATTTCTCGTGAAGTTAGGGTAAAAAACATACCTGTTGCTTAAGTTTTGCACACCAGTGTATGTAACATTAGGCTATTTTTTTCATAATAAATTTAAGAAAAATAATTTTTTGGAAGTCAACGTTTAGAAAAAGGAATCTAATATTTTGATTCAAACTATTTATTGATAAATGAGAAAATAAAGAGAAAACTCATTCAATTGAATTATTTTGGAGTGAAATCTTAAAAATATTGTTTCACTGTACATTTTGCATCGAAAGAAAACCGCCTGACAAAGTTCCCCATTCTCAACTATTGTAGCGATTTCACATATTTTTATTTCGTATGAAATCTCACGAGCCTTAGAAATGTTCTCAATGATCATCTGTACTCCATTTACTAGAGATATAATAAAATAAAATTTTGATGCAGCTCCCAGCCTTAACAACTACACCGATTTCACCAATTCGCTACTGAATTTCGCCACTTTGCATATATAGCTAACCAATCAGAATGTACGATGTTTACTGAGCAAATACATTTTAAACTTTCATTTTGTGTAATAAGGTGCGACTTTCATTTTGTGTAATAAGGTGTAGTTCATAAACATTACTAAACTAATGATTTGATTCAATTGATTTTGTTAATTAATGTTATTAACATTGTCATTGAAATCGTCCAGTGGATGCATGATAAAATAATAGAAAATAATACTTCATTCCCCTAGGAAACACGGGACACAAGTTGGAAAAACATAGACCAAGTGTAAGCAAAGAACAAAAGACACTAAAGATACTTTCAGACACAAAAAACATAAGCAGACAGAAAATCACTTTAAAAAAACCAGTAATTTTAAAAACGAGAGAGCTCGCCCTACAATCAACATTTCGAACAGAGAAAAAATTAATCGTTTGAAACTCTGGAATTTATACAAGTTTTCCAACAGGACGTGATGTCACATGGAATTTTCAGAAGAATTTCAAGATCTCCTTTCCTAAAAGAGACAAAGTCGTAATTCTTGTATTTTCCAGGACCTTCAATTTTGTCACCAAAGGTTGTCTTCAAAACTGGAGATCATTAACTTGGCATCGATATTATATCCATTAAGAATCTCTGTTTATCTTCTTTTTTTTTTTCAGCGATGACACCAACTTGGCAAGGAAACGTATTAAAGACTCGCATTAATATTGTCGACAAATAGCTGGTCACCGAAGTTTTTAACAATACTCATAAAAATTAAATCTATTTAGCATTTTTAATATGAATTATTTACTTATAAATGAACTTCGAGATATTGAGAGACATTTAATTAAAATTCGAGACAAACAATAAAATAACTGTGGCCTTAATCGCTAGTGATAATATAAGGAGTCAGTGCCTTGTACAATATTATCCTCCATTTTTACAAAATGCGCTAAAGTATATCAATTTCGACCCTCTTATTTATCCATTCAACCGAAAAAGAAAGAAAAAAAAAAGATCAACAATAACCAAAAAAAAAAAAATTGTCCATCTTTTTGGACGTGACTTAGCTGTTGTGTATATGCCATTAACTTAGCAATATCCGAGATGCTTCTGTTTATTATTTCTCTTGCCAGAGTATCCAACTCTATTTCCCCCGGAGGGTTGGCCCGCTAACCTCATTGATTATTCATGTAGCCATTTTTCCATAATGGACGGCGATGAAAACATGGGGCGAAATCGCCTTTATATTGGATGCCTGGGATTTATTAAAGTAGCCCATCGCCATTTTTAGATGCCAAGCTGCTTTTTACGATGCGTTTTGCTTCAATTTTTCAGGAATCATTTTTCTATGCAAGATTACATTTTTGATGATCCCGAGGCTAGAGCTTTTGGTGGAGGATGGATTGAGTGAACTGCCTCGAGATTCTTTTTAGCGTTTGTATGGAGCTGGTCTCAAAAACAGATAATCTTCCTTATAATGATGTTTGAGGGGGATTTGCATATGTCTATCATGGCATTTTATTGATGATGGTAGAATTTATAAATTCTGAAGTATTAATTTGAGTTGACATGCGACTTCAAGCAAATTCGCCAAAGCAGTTAGATTTGGCGAATTACTTGTAATGAAAGATCACAACTTTAAAATCATTTCATTTCAAAATCGGTTGAGCTACAAAACTTTGTTTGCCAGCTAGAAAAATTGAAAATAAAAGTTTAAAAAATTATCATTAGTGAGAGAGTGGGGGGTAGATACCGATAGAGAAGTCTCGTGATTGTTTCAAACCAGTTTAAACTGGTTAATGACTTAAATTAATTAAGACAAATAATGACTTAAAAATAATAAGTTTCTCACATGATAACTTGAAATTTGCGATCATAGATTTCATTTTTTAAATTTATATTTATATTTATTTAAAATTTTATTCTTGATTAGTATTTAATATTGTGTTTATATGCACATAAAGTTTTTTTGTAATAATGTCCCAACTGGAATGCAGGACGGAAAACCCACTTTTTTTTAGAATTCCGTTAGTTAACCAATCTAAAGATTCTTCTCTGTTATGATAATCATTCTCCCATTCGCAGATATTCTGTGTACTGTATAATCAATGCCAAATTTTGTGTGTAAGTTCACATGCAATATTTCTGAATATTCTCTTGTAAAATTTGCAGTTTTCTGTGAGCTAGTTCGTCAAAGCCATGACTCTGTTATCGAAGTTCTCATCTTTTTATGGGGATCTAGACCTTCTCCCTCACATCCCAACTACGTTACGGCTTCTTTTAAGTATAATTGACTACTTTAGATCTTTCATTCGATTAAGTCAGTCGGAAGAATGAAAGAAAATGTGATAAGAAACTTAATAGGATTTTTTGAAAAACCACTATAAAACATATTACGTGATATGTTTTTTTTTAGCTTTGAGATAAATACTGTCTGAAATCGGAGTGGAATTAATTGGTAAAATGAGTAGTAAATTTCCACCGATAAATAGAGATTATATGTAATATAATCGTTCCAATATTTTTACACCTTATTAGTATCATTTCATTAATGATGAATTATTAATGCTTTTTTGAAACTATAGTTGGAAAAGATATTTTTACTTTCTCTTATACGTAGTACAAAGAAAGTATACTAGTCGTCAAAAATTCAAACTCGAGATTTTGACGAATCTCCAAGTTTTAAACCTCAGTGAGTTCGAAAAACACATTTTTAGAATACACGTCCGTCTGTCTATCTGTGACAAAGATAACTCAAAAACGATTTCAGCTATACGGTTGAAATTTGGTACAGGCTCTTTACAAGAAATGTTCAGATCTCTGACAAATTTTGAGTAAAATCTGTTCAGAGTTAGTCCGTCTGTCCGTCTCTTCGAATAACAATAATTACAAAACAAAGAGAACTAGATACACAGATTTAACATTTAGAGTTTAGACAACTTTCAAAGTTTGAGCCAAAACCAAATATGGGTTGACTGAATGTGCGTCTTTACTTTTAGGAACATTTAAAGCGGTAATTTAAAAACGCAATGACTTAAATATGTCAAATTTGTTGTGGGAATATTTTTACTACAATTGCAGTTTTGTGTCAAATATTTATTTCAATCGGTTTGAGAAAAACGGGTCTAAAGCACAAATTCGATTTTCGGATATCATTAATCACATGACGTGGATTAATTGCCAAGAATGACGCGATAGATTCAGTAAAAATGCTAAATTCACGCCAAAAGTTAACATTTCATACCTATTGTACGCCAATGTACAGTACGTACCAATCAGTACGTTCTCTGAAATGACAAGTTTATTAGAGAAATGCGAGAAAGTTTTGAGGGGATCATTCCTGCTAGTTTTAAACATTGTGATAAGTACCGCCTGAAATTGGAATGGAATTAATTAGTAAAATGTGTAATAAAGATTCTAATAAATATTCACCGATAAATAGGTATCATATGTAATGGAATCTCTCCCGAGACCTTTTTCATTTTATTAGTATTATTTCATTAACGATGAATTATTCATTCTACTTTTGAAACAATAGTTGAAAACGATATTTTTAACTCGAATGATCTTCCCACACGTATGAAATCGCACGACTCTATTATAGAGAATATGATATCAATTTACGTTAATGTAATCCCTCAATAAAAAGCGGATAATAAAGTAATAACGAAAAAAGAAACGAGCACCTATCACTTTCATACTTTCCCATTACTCTTTTAATTTATGTAGATCTTATTCACATTGCATCATTTACAATTTCCTATGGTGGAAAAAAAAGAAAAAAATACTATAATTTGTCTCGTTTCATTTGATTGAAAATCAATTCTGCTGTCCGTTTTGGAAATGTTCGAACATCGCAGTTTATTTTGGAAGGAATCCAAAACGTTCCCGGTTTGTCGTTCATAATGGCTTTCCGATGCTTGTTCCAATCAAGCTTCGCGCGTTAACATACAAGTTTTTCAGTTTTAAAAGCGATACGCATCTTAATTATGCCCGCTTTGCTTTGTTATCATTTGCAGAAGTTCTGCTAACAGTTTTATAGTTTTCGTTTAGCGCATTTAGAATGTCGCATGTTCCAAGAAGCATCGTTTTACGTAACGATTTTGATTAAAATCAGTTCAAGGCCATTTGTAAAAGTTTTGGTTGTTCATGAACTTAGGAACATAAGTGTAGGATTTTACTTTGCTAAACTTCGACAGGACTTTTCCGAAGTCGGTACAAATTGTATAACCTTCGAAGACCGTGCTGCTCTGATTGATGCTTTGTTTCCTATTTTTATAAATCCAAATATACGTACATACATTTGAATATTTGTTTAAGTATCACTGTAAGTTCGAATATACTTTAATACTATTTATTAATCCAAAGTAAGGTTGGATGCTTTTAATTTCCCTACATTTGTAAGCAGCTATCGCTGATTACATGGTTTAATCCTAATCGGGAGAGCCATTATTTCTTTTAAGAAAAGATTCATAATTTTTTTAAAGAATTTGGAACTTTATGTGATTTTTTATAAATGTACGTTAGTCAGTCTTCTCAACTTTTGCAAAGGCTTGAATCGGAATTTGTCGGACTTAAAGAAATAAAAATTTAACTTTGAGCCTCGGCCTTCCAGGATCTTAATGATACAGATGCTAAAATATACAATAAAAAATAATTTACTTGAATTGTACCCAAATTTTGTTTAGGTTTTAAAAATTAGTTTGGTCATAATATTCATCATCGTATCTACAGAGAGATCTTTCACAATATTAAAAGTAATAAAATTTGTTTCATATCCAGCATTAGTCAAAAAAGATTATTTTCTTTATTCCTTTTATTTATCAAACTTAAACTAGCCAAAAAATTTAATCATGAGGCATAATTTAATTAACGAATTTGTTATAAAACATTAAAAAATTTGCTATAAAACGTTAAAGAATTTGCAATGAAATATTAAGAAATTTTCTATAAAATTTTAAGAAATTTCCTATAAAATGTTAAGAAATCTGCTATAAAATATTAAGGAATTTGCTATAAAACTTAAATAAAAACATTTATTCTAGGCTTATTTTAGAAATTCGTATTACATATTACATTTTAAAAATAGATTATTAAACAATTATTTTTAATATTCCATTTATTAATAATAATCCGTATGATTAAAAGTTTATAAAAATAATTGCATATTCTTTTAATGTATTTCTTAAGTTCATCGAACTCTAAATTCCACAATGTAATAAATAACAGAATGAAGATGTAATAAATATGAATTGCATTCCATAAGTCAACTTTGCATTACGCTTTCTTTTATTCAGTTCGCTCTGAATATTTAATTTAGCTTGTAACTTCTCAATTAGATTTAAAGAGCTGCATCAATTCAAATTGCAATTCATTATTGCAATTTTTTTTATAAATTTCTTATTTTTATCGTAACATTTTCCATTCTCGTTTTGACTATTCTTTGATTTAACGCAAATATAAATATAATACTCGTTTGCTAATCGCATCTGTATTCGCAATTTGGGAGTGAATGCTTATCGATGTTCCATAAAATGTTAACGCTAAAGAAACTGAACTTTTTATAATTTTTCAAAATAATTAAATACTTTTTTTGGTGGTAGAGAAATCATTAACAATTATAATAATTTCTCAAACATATATATTTTTAGAAATTATACATTTTCACAAAATTGCTAACATAAAAATAACTGAATTAAATCATTAATATGTTGATTCACTTAAAAATGTGAAACTAAATTGATCATTTATTAAAAGAGAAACCTCATGACGTATTGCTCAGGTCTGAATCGGCCACTGGTCAGGATATATAAGGAAAAGTTACTTTGAGAAGGCTAAATAATAATAATAATAATAATCTTATTGTGAAATTCCATTATTTGCTACTTTCTATAAAATACAGAGCAGTAAGTAGAAAGTGAAAAATACAGAAAAAAAAGTTTTGCAATAAAGATGTAATGTTCTAGCATTCATATAATTGGATTTCTTCTATAAAATTAATATCTATAATTTTATATTTAAAAAAACTTTTTCATATATATATAAACTACTTATAATATTTTACACAAACTGATAATACTAAATTACTCAGTAACTGATAATTTAATTAGTACCAAATTTAGAATAATTATCAATATTTTCATAATTGAATAATAAAATCATTTACTTGCTGCATATTTATATTAAAATCTGAAAGAAATTTTATCAAGGAAAATTTAGTTGAAAATTAAATTCATAAATTATTTTTCCAAGCATATAGTTTGAAATTTTCATATAGATTTAAGTAAATTTTGTTGAAATATTATAAATCAGGCTAGATAGAGTTATTAAAATTCTGAGAATAGATCAGTTGAAGGACTGTTCAAATAGTTCTTCTCTCTATCGTTACTATATTTGGATACTTTGTAGTTTAGTTGTCCACTTTAATAGCTTCTTGCTGCTGACTTAGATAAAATAATTTTATTTTTCTTTCAATCTATTTATATTAAACACAGCTATAATACTTTTTAAACGTATATTTCTTGATGCACTACTTGCAAGACTGAATAAATCGAAATAAAGTTTTGGACTCATCAACAAAATCTGTGAATATTAACTTTTAAAATGCATGATCTTGTATATTTTGTTCAAATAATATGCTCATTCAATTCAGATTTTGAAAGTCCTGTGGAAATAAGTGAAAAAAGTATTTTTGTTCGATTTTAAAGCATTGCACTAGAAAAAAAAAAGTGAATGGGACAAAAAAAATGAGCGTTTGATGGCTAAAATTTTGCTTTTCAGAATTTTAATCAAGTGAAAAATAAAGAAAATCTTTTTTCTTGTTTTAAAATATTTTATTTGGAAAAAACTGGATGGGGCAAAAAAAAAAAAAGTAACGTTTGATGGCTAAAAATATATATATTTATTTTTCAGAATTTTAATTAGGCGAAACATAATGAAAAAAAATTATATATATATATATATATATATTATAAGATTTTGATAATAATAATAATTTGAAAGTTTATAAGTAACGTATCATTTTTTTATATATATTAGTATTTCATTCTACTGACAAACATCGACATATATTTGATCTTACACATTTTAGGGGAGACTGGATCGGTGTGCATTTCTATTTATATAACTTTTAAATTAAACACATTTCCGAAAATCCCGATATTTTTGTTTCAAAGTCTTATTTTTCAGAACCGATTCCTCTGATTGATTTGTTTTAAAAACGGTAAAAAATGGAAATAAAGTAATAAATTGAGTTAAAATTCATTGAAAATGTGAACCGTAGTTGAAATTTCATTATTACCTATTGATCTTGTGATAATCATAGCCTAAAAATAGATCGACTGAGGCACCGTCCTCGTCATCTGATCACAATTCAAAATTACAAGTGTGCCCTTAAAAAGCTTTAAGGTAGCTTCAAAAAAAGTGTAAAGTAAGAAAAAATTTACAAAATAATCACATCTCTGTTTTGCAAAGTCTTACGTTGTATAAAACAAAATAATACAGGATTAACCACTCTAAGTGACTAACATAGTTACCTAGAAAAATTTGACTTTCCTGGTTGCTAATTTATTAATATGAAATTCATTTAATTATAATTTCTTCCAGTTTTTGGTAAATTTGAAAAATATGAATTTAATAAAATCAGTCTACTACAGATTATTAGGTGGATGACTTAAAAAGGGCATATACTAAGAAATAAGAGCAAATTTTTATCATAGCTTTAATACTGACAAAGGCTCATAACTGAATTTTTCAATGGACAATGAAATTTATTTGAATTCCATCGTAACAATAAAAACATTGTTATAAATTGTGTAAGAAATTAAATTTTAAAAAAATTTCAGAGAGAAAAACTGTAAGGAAATGAAAGAAGTATTTAATTTTCAAATAACGTAAACATCTTTTCTTTAGATAATGCTTATGTATGATATAGTCGAAAAATAACAAACACTTGTTGAATTTTCAATTAATTTAAGTTTTAATTAACTTCTGAAATGCTGATAGGGATTTTTTCTTCTTCTTTTCTTTCAACGTCCAAACTGAAAATTTCACTCAAACAGTAGATTTTTATCAAAGAAAATGTCATCATGCGTTCGTTTATATATATATTTATAGATAATTCAAAATAATTGTACCGACTACAAATGATTATAATTCCTTGCTTAAAACCACTTGAAGAAAAAGTTTGAAGGAGAAAGCTTTGTTTATTTCCTTAATAAACTCTAATGGAGGGTACCCTAGATATGAAGATGAGGAGCTTCCGATATGGTGCTTAGTTCTTGCTTTCCTGATGGTTAAATTAATGCTTTGGGCGAATTGCCACCTCTCCGATGACAAGACGTATGCATCTCTACAAGAGAGATTGTACCGTGGCCCTTAGGACTCAATCATAATTCAAGCCAAAGTTTTTTCGTGACGATTGTCATTCATATTACCCTGGTTGCTATAGTAAGGCGAGAGTGGCTCCTTTACAGTTATTTACTTAATAGTAATTTTTCATTGCACCTACCCTTGGTCTCATGTGCTGCATCTATGCAGTAATCTATTTCACTAATATAGGAATTATTTCCTATGCGCACATTCAATTCATTCATTATAAATACGATCAAAAACTATTGAAAGCTTAAAAAGAAGTAATTTCAGAAGATTTTTATTACCACATCCACAACATGCATGCAGTTATCGATTACGCGTCAATGGCTGCAAACTTGCGTCATAGTCGAGCTTGAAATGGACTATCTTTTGGATATTGCTCATGATACCAAGGGAAATCACATAGGGTAATAAAAGTTCACTTATTCGAAACTTCCAACTTTCTTTTGTATTGAGTTAAATTTTTCTTCTTCCTTTCCCTCTAAATGAATACAAGAAAGACGCAGTAATAGTATGTGATTTTCTTAACTACCTTGTATACAGAGAAAGGAGTGTTGGGTGAAACAACCACTTCCTTATATCTTGTATTCGTTTTTTTTATATTTCACTTGTTTCTTATATATGATTTTATCTTTCCAGTGATGTATCCCATAATCCACTACGCAGAGGTATGTCCAAACGGCAACAAACCGCCAATGTCTTTGCAGGATCCCGCTGCGTTGGGTCAAGAATTCACACTTCAGCAAGGTTTGTGGACTTCGTTCTTTTAAAATATGTGTAATGTGTATCGATAGAAATTTAAAATCGAGTTTGATCATTTGCCAATCAATGAATTAGCCCTATTTTCCCTTTAACCCTTAACTGGGGTGGTTAAATTTTAGGACTTAACTGGGGAGGTGCGGTCTACGAGACCGCATTTCTTTTACATTCAAATTAAATTTTCTAATGAATGTATTAGTATGAAAAACTGCCAATATATTTTGCAGATATTTTTCTTGATATATAGATATGTTTTATAAATTTTTCAAAATATATTATCATTGAAAAAAGTAAATGCGTTGGGACATACATTTTATTCTCAAATTACATGTTACAATAAATAATATTCTTGAAAAGGCATATTACTTTTTACTTTTTAAAACATATTTATTTTTACAGTATATGAAGGTATATAGAAGACAATATAATGTAAAATTCAACATTTATACGAAAAATAAAAAAAAAAATGAAAAAAATGATGGGTAAAATTTGCCCTTTTTTTATCGGCTTGTGTGACTTTCATAGCACGGTTTTCTAGGGCATTTTAAACATACAGTTTAAGAACTAGTATAAAAATCAACCTATAAATTCTGTATATATATCTCTTGGTATATTAATATATTTTATAAATTTTTCAAAATACCTTATCACTAGAAAAATTAATTATGTTTGAACATACATATCAAAATCAGTTGAATGCGAACTTTCATCGAAAAACTCTTCTGTATAATTATCCTTATCATTAAAATCACTTTATGCTTCAATTAAAAGTGTCTGGAGCACTGCTTCATAATAGGATCAGTAAACTGGATGATATTTCGAGGCCCAAGTTTTAGCGCCATCTTCTAAGCCTTGTTTATCACTGGGACATTAACAGGGAGATGCGGTCTTAGAGACCGCACTCGAAGAGATAACTGAATTATTTTAAAAAGCATCTGCTGAAATCGGTTGAAAAAGTGCGCGTGTATTGAAGGTTACAAAACATGAAGCTACAGGATCAATCCATTCAATTGAGCTAAAAATAGAAAAGGGGTGACAGAAAATCCATCGCTAGCGGTCTCATAGACCGCACGTCCCCAGTTAAGGGTTAATTCACTTCAATTTATTCTTTTAATTAAACATTATTTATTTTTTACTGAAAGCTTCTTGTCATCAGTCTTAACGACATAGTAATATGGCGTTTTTATTTTCATATAGTTATACCATTTTGTTTAGAACAACCTTTTAATATAATCAGTATATAATCAACATAACAGCTGTGTAAAGAAAGGGTAATTTAAGACAGAATTCATAGCGAATTTTTTTTAATAAAATTCATGGACTCAAAGTGGTTACCACAATGCAACAGTTTTAACCGTATGAATTTTAAAAGTCATATGGTGCCATGTCGGGTAAATATGGAATTTGTGTAACTATATTTGCTGAACGTTTAACTAAAAACTCACAGATAATAACAGTACTGTATGAGGACACATTATCATGAGGCGAAACACATGAGTTTTCCATAGGAATCCATAATGCACAATGTCACAGTAGTTCAATGAGAACAATCAAAATTATCTTGATTTTTGAGCGACTTTAATGTGATCTTTTATACCTTGCTTTACCTTTCAAGCCATTCTTTTGATTGTTGAACATTTCTGCATCAAAAAAATATTTGCAAATTTCATCATCAGTGATAGTAAGTTTTGGAAAGGAATTGCCTTGAGTAAACATTTTTCGAACCACTTGTGTATGTTGTTGTTTCCGGAATGAATTCAAAATCTTTGTAACATCTCACGAAACGATACGTCGCAATCCTAAATGATTCTTCAAAATTTCTTTACAGAAACCAAAAGATATAGGAGTTTACTCAATAATGTGTTTAACGATGGTCGCCAAGCACCTGTTCTATAGTCTTATAAATATTTTGATCATTGATTGAAGTGGATGGCCTATCAGATCAAGGATCATCCATGACGGATTATCTATCATCTCTAAATTCTTTATACCAATCAAATACTGTTGTTTTTAATAAATTAATATCTTTAAAAGCTTTTCACAGCATTTTAAATGCTTTTAAAGCAGAAATTTCATAACGAATACAGAATTCAATGCATCTTCTTTGATCAGTAACATTTGCCATTTCGGGAAAAAAAAAAATCAACAGAGTGAAAATTCTTATCTTATTAAAAATAAATTTATTTTCAGACGATAAAATGACTGTTGCCAAATATTTAAAGAAATAGTAAAAATACTTGATAAAAGTTTGCAGACGATATCTATTATAGATATAGCTAAAAGAAGCAGATTTATTCAAATCGATTACATATTGAAAGTAATGGAAATTAATGCTGTGAAAAATTTAGGTTTCTCATTTAACAGCTGAATACTATTAAATTTGTAAGTCATTATCTCATTCTGTGCCTTTTCCTAAATAATTCATATCTCCGACAATTTTAGAAATATTAGCGGTTGCAATTAGAAGTGGTGTAAAATTTATTCCTCATAAATGCTTCATCGGTACAATTATTGCCTAAAATTAAATGCAATATAATAGTTTGCGGTATTTAGAGCATTTTCCTATGTGAATTATATGCCTGCCTTTAAATGTTTGTAAATGAATTATTGGGCCAATTACTTAAGTGCATGTCCCATATATTCATTTGATATGTGACCGATATGTTGACCACGTAGGAGTCACTGTATGTTTTCTTAACAAATAATGTTTCCCCCACATTGTTTTAAAAATAAAATTGACCAATCACCTCGAGGTTTGTGTATCTCTACCTTCGTGATGACTTTAACTCAAAACACTTATCTATTTTACCATTGCGTTCTACCCCCCGGGGGGCATGAGGATGAGATGCTTCCGGCATGGTGGTTGGATCTCGGCACCCTGGAGGGTACACTAATAGGTGGGGGATCTGACTCCTCCCATCGATGACGGGACGTACTTCCTTCGGGGAGGGTTGTACCGTGGCCGGTGGCGGCCCTTAAGACTCAACCACAGTTCCCTCCAATGTTGCTGTTGCGGTGGTCCGGTCATTCAGTTTTTATGGTTTAAATCCGTGTGCCTTCGTGGCGGGTCGGAGAGTTAGATGGCTGACTTACCATTGCGTTCTAAGTCTAAGACTCCCTCTTTCAAATGCAGTCTATAGCAGGAAACTTTATGCTTGAAAAAAATTTAATTCAAATTCCCTCAAGCACTTATAAATGAGATAACAACGTCAAATTTTTCAAAAACATAACTTTCTTCATAGAACAAACATTTATTTCTTATGTTAACACAATATTCTTATTGCCTACGTTTCCAATCTATCCATGCATGGAATTCATTGTTGAATAGATAAAGGCAAGAACACTTTTATATGTCTAAATTTTTGTAAAATGCAAACAAAAAAAATTCATATTTTATTTCAACACTGAACGTATGAAGTAAAAGTAACGTAAGTAAACTTTATCTGGAAAGAATGGTTTACTTTATTCATTTTCTTGTCATAGTTTTTAATATTGAAAATTTCTATATCGCTTCACAAACTTACTTTCCTACATTTCCTCAGAATTTTCTGTTTATATATAAAGTTGCGATTTTTTTTTTTTATTCTTTTGAAATATTCAGGAACTTTAACATCTTTCCCCTTATTGTTAGCTATATATATCAAAATGTTTAGAAAACTACTTAACTATTATCTCAGGTAATAGAAGTAATTAGTTATTTTAGAATATTAATAAATAATTCTATATTATTTCCATGAATTTAATTTGGGTTATAAAAAATACAATGTAAAATACAATGCCCATTTATACATTTCTCATTTATACGCCGTTTCATCAAGATCCTCTTCTGTTCATAATCATTATTATGATAAAGCACTTCGTTCGTTTATACGTCGTTTTCCCTCTTAAATTCTCAAATGTTCTGCAACAGCACTTATTTTACCTTTCATATTAAGGTAGGACCATTTTCTAGAAATTAAGGGGTGAAACAGCAGTCTTTGCTTTCCTATCGTTTAATTAATTTAAACAATGATAAAGAAGAATGTAAAGATGAATGTTATTCTATTAAACACTGGAAGATTTCGAATTTATTTTGTTTGTCAAAAAATTAAATAAACCAACTGGAGTGTCTTCCTGAAACTTGCTGGCATATTTTCTAATAAATATACTTTCGTATTATTTACTGTTATGTCACTAGCTAACAATAGTTAGGAAACACCTTAAACTATAAATAAATGGAGTGTTTTTTGTTTTTTTTTCCGATTTTAGGTAGTTTTTTTTGGGGGGGGCAATTAATTTTTGAGATGTGGTTAACGCACAAGCACTAGGAAACCGATTATACATTTTCGACGCCGTTTTTTCAACCGATTAAAAGAATACAGAACTATGTTTGTAGACACAAAATTACATACCAAGTTTCATATACTTAAGACACTGCGCTTTTCAGTTACCGCATTTCCAAGCTTGTTCCAAATTTGATACATACCTACACTCTAGATGTTAAATTTGTGGACCAAATTTTATCCGCCTAATATTCTTCGTTTTGTAGTTATCGTGTCAATTTATATTCGGATAGCCAAGATTGACTCTGGATGGATTTCATTCAAAATTTATTTTTAAAAAATCTGCAAATTTGGGTTAGAGAGTATATCAAATTTCATCCTGCCGAGCTCAAAGCGCTTTTAATTTATCGTGTTCACAGATAGGTAGACATGATGCCAAAAATGCATTTTGCAAATGCAAAAATGCATAGACTCAGGAAGATCCAAAATGTGGAAATTCCTCAAAATTTTGAATTTGCATTATTTGATAATTACAATAGTTTTTCATTGTATAATTCGTATTTAACTATATATAGAAGTAGGTTGTAGTAGTAAACCTACTACTATATATAGTAGTAGGTTTCCTTTCAAAGGGCTTACAAAGGAAATAGGGATGTATATATGCTTCGCTTGACGAAAAACCAGAAAGATTTCCAACAGTTATTCTAACTTGTTGTAGGACGCACATTTGGAGGAATACAGAGAATTTATGAGATTTCCTCGAAGCGTTGGTTTACTGGGGGTAAAACAAGATGACAAGTGTTGGGGAAGATAAGGAGGAAGGTCAATGATTGACCACCTGTGGCTAAGGCCAACTGCCTCGAAGAGGATGCCAGTTCGGAGAATTTTCCAGTAATATGGATGGATTATGATAAAGACAGCAGTTGGCTACAACAAATCCTGTCGATACTGCTTTGTTCAGTAATGGCGGGATGGTCTGCTGTACCCAACAAGAAGGAAGTCATTTTTAACTAAAAATAATCGGTACCTAGGTACACATTGACCAGCTAATTTCTGAATTATTATTTTTAAAGATCACCGTTAAAAGATAGGATAATATTATTCTGCTTTATATGCTTCTCATATCACATTTTAACCCACAAGACCTCTCGGCCTCATACTCATGAAATGCTAATTTAATACACTGATTAAATATAATCAGTCTTTTTTCGAATTTTTTTCTCATTTTAATAAAAAAAAGTGCTAATTTTATTATTTGATACTTCTTTATTTTGAAAAATATACTTATTGCCCTCGAAGGTCCGGTTTTGCTATTCTGTCAGAAAAGTTTGGAGATTTTTGTTCTAAAGCATGTTTTTTACGATTTCATTTCAGGTCTGTACTCCGAAATAAAATATTCGTGTCCCACCATCCTCAAAAAGATCACCTCCTCCACAGAGGCACTCCAGACCCACAAAGCGTGCATCTTCATGGGGTTCAAGAAACTGGACAGTCACTTCAGCGAGGTGCTGGAGGACAGCTGGAAGGACTGGACGGGGGCACGCCTCATCTACATGAACCTCTCCGACGAGTTCGGACTATCGAGGCTCTCCTTCTACCGGCGGATGGCGCCCAAAGACGCGGACATGTTCATGTACATCATGATGGTCGAGTGCGATTCGGTAACCTCCAAGAACCAGATTAGACTTCTGGATTTCGTCCAGAGATTGCGGGTGGAGAGGATGATGGGATATCTGTCCGTCTACAAGGTGGAGAGAATGGTCCCATCGACGGCCAACGTCATCAACGGTCTTCTCACCGAAGCTGTCGATGCTGAAGGCAAAGTGAACATATGACAACTGGAAGAGGTGCTGGGACTAATAACTGATTCTGTGTTGAAATCTGACGAGAGACCTGTTGCTGTGACCAGATTCAGAAATGCCAGCGGATGATGAACAATATGTTTCAATAAGATTCAGACGAATATTATTGATGGTGTTTGCAAACCTGATCCGATCTGATTTTAAGTAATGAAACAACAAGTGTTTTTTTTTTTTTTTTTTTTAAGAATTGGTAGGGATGTGTTGAGTTGTTTATTGTCAGTTTTCGTTATGTCACCATGCAAAATCTGAGACGTGTTTATTCTGCCAGGAATTGTTTAGTGATATATAACTATTCCTTTCTTTTAAAGATACGTTATTTTAATGTAATCTTAAACTGAAAGACCACTTGTGTGTGATGTTATCACAGTAATTTGTATCCGTAAAATATCACTCCCGAACTATAAAGATGGGTTCGATTTTTTTTTAATTTTTTGGAATACTTTATACTTGTGAATGTAATTGTCTTTCACTGTGGTGCTAAATTATGGAAATGTCTGTATGATTGTACTTATCTCTGATTTTGATGTAAGATATCTTATTCAAAGGACAAATTAATCATTAGTTTGGTGATTTTAAATTATCAGCTCCACATTATCGGAGGGACCAAATTTTATGCAAAAAAATGATTTATTTCTAATAAGAACTCGAGGATTATAAATAAATTACAATGCAAATTAAGTGTATCGTAAAATTTTTGACGAGCTTATTTTCAACGAATATTCAAAAACATCTTATTCTTATAAGATATTTTTGATGATTATACGTAGAAAAAGACAAGAGAGAAATTAAAATTGAAATTCTGCTGCCGATTAGTGCTCTATAAATAATTTTTAAAACGGTTCATGGCAACATTAAATAGAAGTATTGAAATGTTACGATGAAATATTATGCTTTCTTAGCAAAAGATAGTAACATTTTCTTTTAATTCAGAAAAATATCAAGTTAATTTGATCAAAATTTAGACTTTGATACAGAGGCAGAGATGTTGGAAAAAGAGAGAGAGAGAGAGAAAATTCATCACAGTAAAATAAATAACTAAATAGAATAAAATAAAATCACATTCTATCAAATAAACTATCAAAACTGTAATTTTTTGTAATGATTTTAGCACACAATATTGTCCGATATCTCCTCGATGCTATTCTGCCGATATTGTGAAGATATCGTAACAATGTTCATCGGCATTTTGTGCTAATAGGGCGAATTTCAAGAGGCGATGTTTCTTCATCAAAAAATAAAAAAATATGTCAACACATCCCTAAACACTAACAGCAAGCTTTTCAGCATTCATTTTATTTAAATGGCTGTTAAAGTACTATAAAAGTCTCTTAAACATTTGAGTGCCAATTTTTGGTCGATTTTAAAATATCAAACCGTTCTAAAGCTCTTAAAGTTTTCCTTCTTGCAGTCTCTTTCCAAAAGATCTCAGGAACGTCAGCTATGAACAAAATGTCTTTCAAGATCTTAAAATATCACTGGGAACGTTCTCCTTTCTATTTTTCTCTCTAAAACAGTTAGTATTTTTCGTCTCCATAATGAAAAGAATGTTTTAAGCATTTTGGCACAGTTCCCCGTATCGCTTAACGATTTTCTCCACAAATGAACTCTGATTTACAATTTTGCTGCAAATATATTAAATTTAAAATTCATGCATGTAGTTACATATCCCAGGTAGTATACTCTGTTGCACAATATTGCGCGATAATATATGATATTAATCAATATTCCACATTATACAATATTGAGAATATTGATCAATGTCATACAATATTGTACAGTATTTATATGCTACTAGGGATAATACGCCGTTACATATCGCATGTCAAGTATCGATATGAACATGAGTAGACATGCCAACAGTCAACCAATGGATGGCTTTGATATGAAATTGGATATAGAGCAACAATTTTTGAGTAAAGATTACCCATCAAATTTTTTTCTTCTAACGTTTCATTAATAAGTTATATTATTCACCGACAGACAAACAATTAAAATTGGCAGACAACAATTTTATTTGAAAATATAGCAGAATTCGATAGAAGCACTCGCTGTCAATATTCTTGAGATCCTATTGAAATCGTGGACCAAGTTTAAGAATTCAAGTAAATGGCAGTCATTCTTCTGCTTTATATTAAATTACAAATAAAAGCAGAAAATTTACATTTTTAGAAATTAATATATATTCTCAGAAAATTCACATCAATCAAGATTAAAATTACTTGCATGTGATCGTCAATTAACTTATAAATAAAAGATTCGGTAGAAACACCAGTCTTCTGCATATTGTTCAAGATCTTTTAATAACAATAACCAATAACCGAAATGTGGAATTTCCAATAAGATAAATAAGGAAATGGAATAAGAAATCGTGTTTTAGATAAAAAGTATCATTATTCGTGTCTTTAGATAACAATACTAGTTGAAATCGCACTATACCTTATCGGAAATACTCAAAGGTTTTTCTCAGATTATTCAAAATTTGTAGATAAAAATAGTTAAGAAGATTTTATTTGCTCAAAATATTTCATAAACTTAACATGTAACTTTTTTTAATTAAATATGCATCTAATTAATTAATGTTCCGCTTTCTCACTTATTTTGAAGACACCAGAAAATGTTTCAGGAATGAGTTGCAAGTATGAAAAGTTTAAAAAGTCCCGCATTAAGAATGAGATGGAGTAAAATGACAGCGCCATCTGGCGTTCAAATGTTTAACTACTCTAATGTCCCTAAATGCACAATAAATAACATAACAGCACCTGAGCATTAGCAGCAAATAAGAAAAGCAATAAAAACACGCAGCGATGTCCAGCTTTCTTAACACATTTCTAAAGTTTCCAACTTCCATCAAGCCAGATAAATTAGATGTAGAAACTGCTGTCGGCATGAAAGGAAAATTTTACATTTTATATTCTCATGCACCCATAAATACATATATAAAGTATTAACAGGTTAACCTGGTGTATACATCTCAACCTAGTGCTTTCATTTTCTACAGGTTACTATAAAAAATATTGATAGGATAGATATTCAATATTCATAGAAATGCTAGAGTAAATAACTAAGTCTTTTGAAATTTAAATTAACTTCGAAATGAGGCTCTCGTTTAAGATTTCTAAAACATCATTCTCTTTTCAATTACAATCTGCCTTACACTCTATAAATAGGATAGATTGAATAAATAAAAAGTTTCAGACTATCTAATAAGATGAATCTACATTAAATAAATATAGCATTTTTAAAAACATTTATAGTTACTTAGTAATCATCTTTCACTACTTTAGTAAGCTATTAATGCCTTACATTGAGAGTAAATGTAGCAATATTATACTATAATTTCTATTATTTTTTTGTTATCACTTTTAAGTATTTGCTAAAATCTTTTTTTTATATCAACTCAACTGACCAAATATGAATTTGTGAATACCTGCTTCTATGATGTGATCACATAAATAGGAAGAATTTGTACTCCGAGATTGCATATTTTTATATGATGTAAATAAGAGTTAACAAAAAGTTTCAGAATGAAATTTCTCTTCATAAATTGTCTAATCTTGCACACTTTTAGAAAACTTCAAAATGCTCTAACCAGTGGCTTACGTGATTTGGTACAATTACTAAAAAACACATCTTTTCGATATATAATAGTTTGCACTGCCATCTTCACGAGTTGACCTGTTCCTTCATGTTTACCATACCAGATCTGGGAGAATGAACAATTCATAAATGCATGTGATTGAAAAGATGATTTATTGAAATAAAATTAATAGACTTCGTTTTTCCTCATTCGGAATTTTAATCTTTATCAGTTATACACTCGTCATAGAAAAATATGATATATCGCATATGGAACTAAAATAAAATTTAATACACCGATTCCGTCAAACTATCTCATTTTCAAATGTAGATTTGATGAAGCCACTGGTTTTAATTCTCGTACTTTCTATACTGTTCACTTTCCACTTCTGAATTCACATTTATAGTATACATATTAAAAAGTATGTATAGTAGTGTCTTCCCTTGTCAATCTTAGACATTATAGAATCATGTTTCGCATTTCAAATAGTAATAGTAGTAATTGTAATTTATAAAAAGTCAGAATTGTCGTCTAAAATTTTTTTCCCCTCCTCAAATTATTTGTACTTTAAATATACTTAGATGTAATATGTTAACTATAGTTTTTGAGACTTCTATTTCGTAGTGGTTAGTAACAACATTCAGGAAGATAAAGTATTATTTAGTTATGTAAAATATTTTGCTGCATTAAAGGCACGTACTACCATGACATCACATCTTTTTACAATAATACATTTTTATTATTTATATAGGAATAGCAAATCACTGTAGCTGAAAAAATACACAGAATTTTTCTGTAAAAAGGCTTTAAACATCAGAATACTCCACAATCATTTTGTACAGGCAATTATTATTTACAAATTAATTCAAGTACCAGTGTTATGTTTATCATATCTTGAGAGGAATTTTCTACTGTTTTTATGCCTAATACTTGATTATTTTCTCCTCTAAACATGATGATATATGTTTGTTTCAAAACAAATTTAAAATAATTTTATTATATATGAACCTGGAACTCACTAATTTACTTTTAAGTATCTTCTTTTAATAATCATTTAAAAAAATAATTACTAAAATAAAAATCTACAATTTATTATACACTTTTTAAAATATTCTGACTTAAGTACCATAATTTACAGACCTGCATAGCTTTACCATAGGCCAAGTCCAGCACAGCAGACATTATTTATATTAAATGTATATATTCAGTGAAATTGTTATCTTTGTGTGTATATTGCTGAAATCACAAGAAATGTAAATAATTTACTTTGAAATTCCATTTATGCTTGAAAATACTGTAAAGGATCATTTAGCATAAAATATTATGTATGAAAAACTGTAAGATAATTATAAATAAGGGACCTGCATTATATATTTGTTAACAAAATACGATTGTTTTCTTAAAAAAATTAAAAATAAATTCTTATTATTAAAAATATATATGAATAGATTCATATGCAATTTTAAAATTATATATTTAAATTCAGTATTTTTTACCATGTGAATGGAAACTTGAAAAATAATTTAAAAGTAATATGTTGTTGATGTCTAATCTATTTATAATTATTTGCACTAGGACTGATACTTAAATAATGTGAAAAAGAAACAAATCAAATTCTTTTAAATCTGATGTATGTGTTAATAAAACTTTTTGTTCTTAATTTCATGTTTCTTATTACAAATTAAAAAAGAAGAGAGGGGGGGGGAAGTAATAGAACTTCAAAAATTATTGTTGACATGTTGAAGAAAACCACAATAATAAGAATAATAATTCACATATTAAAAAAGTAAAAACTGTCCCAATCTACTTTTTACACTAGGAAAATAATTATATATACTTAAAAAAAAAGTGTTTGTATGTGTGTATGCAATGTCCAAATGAATTTATAACACTTACAGATACTGATATACAGCTAGTCAGAATGATTAAATGTATCTTGTAACATAAATTTAATAATTTAAAGCAGAAAATATTTTTAATTTATATTACTTTTGTATGTAACATCATTTCTAAAGCTTGTAGAGAGAGATGAGAAAAGACTAGCACACCATCGAATAGAGTACAAAATTGCTGTACTAATGAAATTGGTTTTGAAAGTTTATTGCAACTTAAAGAATGTTGAGAAATTTTTTTAAAAAAATAGACAGTTTTCATAAAAATTAATAGAATCAAAACTAAAATTTCAATATTCTAATTTTGTAATCTTTTTTTTTAAAAATTCCTTGAAGAAATAACTATTATCATTTCTACTACATTTAAAACAAGGAAATTAAAATACCTTTCTTCTTTGATTTTCAATGAATTATTTACCAGATGAATACAACTATTTTGTTTTTTGGATTTACTTCTTCAAGCTAAATGAAAGCTCTCAATAATCATGAAAATTATTTTTATACAATTTAAATTCTAATAGCATTATTTGCAATACACTTTTTAATTTCTTTATAATCTTTCTTTCTTTCAAAATCATTTTTAGTTATTTGTTTTGATTTCTATCATCTGCAGCTCAGAAAGCAACATCAGAAGAAACGTAATTGTGTACTATTTTTAAAATTCTATATTCATATTTTTATTTATATCAGTGTGTGTATTTTTATAATTTCACTACTATTCATTACTACATTGCTGCAGGGTTACTGCTAGCCAATGAACAAAAAGTTTCGAAATATCAATAAATAAACTCACAGTTATCAATATTCCTATACAAAATGCAATTTAATCGCATCATTTAAAAAGAAACTTTAGCTCTACGACTTATTGCTCATTCATTATCAAAAACTTATTGCTCATTCATTTTTTAAACATGTTTAAAGAATTCTCATCTTTTGAGAAAATGGCTAATTAATATTATAAATATATGATAATATCTAAGTTGTACCTAGGTTTAAAATTTAATTGCTTAAACAATAATATTTATACAGAATTTGTATAATCTACTATATTCTAAGAAGCCAACAAGCAAGAAATTAGTAATTAAGAACCAAATAGCAGATAAAAACAATTCATCATATCAGACAAGATTTCACATTAAAAACTACAGCTTTCCCTTTGAAAAATTTTACAAGGAAACATATATGAAACAAAGTTGGTCCTATGAGTCATAGGAATGTTCTGCTCTGTCCACTGAGGACATCTAGAGCAGTTGTTGTCATAATAAAATTTAAAATAATTTTAAGTCTAGACATATTGCTTGAAATTGATACAGATAAATGATCCAATTATTAGATTTTAGAAGAATTTGTAAAGGAATTGCACTCCATGACCAGTTCCTTAGAAAATGAAGGGGAATAAGATGGAGTTCATTATCAAATGTAACCTCATAAAAAAATAAAAATGTGTTTGGACTTTTTTTACTTTTAAAACAGGATATCCTCTCTTTTTACAAACTCAGCAGCATTAATATTACTCAAAATGTAAACGTTTGAGTGACTCACAAGTATTCTTGGCCGTGAATTAAAACAGCAGGGTTTTGTACTTAAAATTAAGTAATGAGGGAAAAAAAAATGTTTAGCTAAATTTGCTGACATATACACACACACATACAAAGAAAAAAAAATGTGCTCTTTCTCTTTTAGGTAAGATGTTATAATTGGAAAATACTTCAAATCTTACCTTGATTAACCTCATGTTCCATGAAATAAATAAATGATTTATTGGCACCATAAATAAACACTTGTGCTGAATCATTCAATACCAGACCTTAATTAAAAATCCATAGAATTTTAAGAAAAATATAAAAAAAATTGTCAAATGCAAATCAAAGATTTGAAAAATGGAAAAGTCAAAATATGTATGAAAACAATAAAACATTTTATTTAAGATACATCAACAGGGTAATTGCAATACACAGTGAAGTAACTTTTATAAAATTTACAGAACACTGATCAGTTGCTTAAGCCAACAAAAATAAGCTATTCAGCGCATTTTCAATAAATAACTTTGGTTCCCAACATGCATATATATGTATATACTATAAATAAATCGGTACTTTTCCAAGGGAACCAGATTGGCAATTTTTATCATTTGGCACCTTCCCAGATCTGGTGAAATATGTCAATAATAATAATGGAAAAATCAATTTTACTGCAAAAATCACCAATTATTGGTCTTGGCTATTTTGAATCAGTTTGATAAGAAAAATAAAATTTGAAAAAGTACCGATACTTTTTCTCACTCAAATACCACAAATTCATTGATATTCTTAAAGCTAGAACTATTCTCAATAAAAGTATAATTTAGTAAATTGTTTTTTAATACATCTTGCGCTTGCTTATAACCAATAATTCATTAAGATAACTAAAAGAAAATCAGTGAGTCACAAAATAATAGCACCAAATACATTATACAAAGTAACTATAGTTCAAAAAGTTGCATTCAAATGCAGAAAAATCCACAGGACAATAATATTTAAATTTTTACTTTTTAATAAACACAGAAACAGATTTTGCAGACACCATTGCATAAATACTGTAAAGACATCATACAGAGTGCATTTATGCTGACAAACACTGAACAATGATGATACACGATTTGATAAAAAAAAAAAAACAATCTAAATATACATGCTTCACACAATTTGCCATTGGAATGAAGAAAGACAGAATCAAACTTCGATATCAGTTACAGAAGAAGAAGTACTACTTATATCATACACATACATTCAACTATCACTGACCTATCTCATAGTTAGTGAATGAATATTGAAGTCATAAAAGAAAAAAAAAAAATTTTACAATTTACAAAATTTTTTACTGGATAAGATCAAACTGTAGAAGCTATAAATTTATCTTGTTATAAATTTTAAATGGACAACGCTAATTCAAAGGCAAAAATTTGGCAGTAGTCGGTTAGCTTTAAATATATATATATATATATATATATATATTTATAATTAATATAAATAAAATTAAAATTAAATGATGAAAAATTTTGATTCTAGAAATTTATACTGCATGTTTCAATAATTTCATCACACATAAAGAATAAAAATAATATATTAAAAAACAAAATTTTGAGTAAAAAGATATGGCAGAAATTCAGGTATTAAATTTCAAAAATACTTCAAAACAAGATTTGACATAACTTATCTCATCCCTGTTTTTCAAAGAAAATTCAGAATCTTATTCTAAGACAGAAATGTTTAGTTAGATAAGGTACATATGATAAATGAAAAAATCATATTAATCAGTTTAATTCACATTTTAAGTTGAATAAAAGCAGAAAAATTATTAAAGAAATGAATTTCTTTAGTTCTATAATTTTTTTAATTTAGACGCATATTTTTCTGTCTTGGAATGATTAATTCAATGTAATATTAAGAGTAAAAAAATACCAGTATGATAGATTTCATAAAATATGGTAAAATTAAACTCAGTCTGGACTTCACATTTTCAAAATACGTATTAGATAAATCTATATAAAAAGTTGTATCATAAACAAAATAAATAGATATTTTTAAATTGTGGCTGGTTGTTATCATTTTAAATTCAAAAATTGCTATTTTGGCTATAACAACTATAAGGAATATTGAATTTTGTAGCAATATAGCCGAATACCACACTCCATTAATGTAAAATAATATTTATAATTTTAGATACTAACTACTTTTAGAAATTTAAAATTTCATTGAGAGTTTGTTGAATTCTTTCACATTACATTATTTCATAAGTAACTGAAATATAAATTACAGAAAAAAAAACTTTTTATTACATATAGTTTCTATTCTTACAGTTTGTTTGGCATATTTTGGCTATCTTTGATGATTGTTCAGCAATTTCAAAATTCAAGATTAAAGTTCAGCTCTTTTGAACAATTTATAAAATCTTTTTTAAGACTAGAATTACACTGGCAAGGGCAGAGTGCAAGTCTAAAACTGACCTTTTCACTTTTTAAGCAAGAAATAAAAGCACTGAAATATAATGCTTTACTTGCTTACTCAAAAGATATAAACATTTTAGATAAACCTTAAGTAAAATAAAAGTTATGGCCATAAAATAAATTTCACAAATATATCACACAAAATATACAAAAATACTGTGATAAAATTTATTTATTTGAACATTTTTGATTTTCTTGAACATGTAAAGCAAAAAATCTAATTATAAAGTTAATTCAAATTTCTTTAAAATCAAATCATTAGATTATTAATTCAAAGAAATTCAAAAATATGTTTATACCAAAATTATCAGCATCAGTAGATTATAAAATGAAAACATTTAAAAATAATTAAAAGTTTGTTATTTTGACACTTTAGTTAGTGTGATACAGACTATCAAGTGATATGTTGAATCACAGGTAAAAAAATATGAATAAAATTTCTTTTCTCAAAATATTTCATTCAGAAAAAAATTAACAGTAAAACTTTTGAAAGAATGTACCACATATAAAAAATAAAAACAAATTTTATTCATATTCACAGATCTTAATTCTTTAATTACTAGAGTTTATAGTAACCAAAACTGACAACCTTTCCAAATAAACTCAAAACAATTTAAAAGAGTGGGATTTAATACTATTAAGAAATCATGGGCTGAAACCATTAAATATATCTAAACTATATTTTAAATATTCTCTTTAGAAATTTAATGATATATCAGTATTTGAACTTTTAGTTTATTAAATAATGAATATAACATATTTTAATTTTATCTAAATTCAGAATATTTCAATCTTTCAGTATATCAGGAATCAACATTAGCCACTTTTTTCATTCAAAAAATCTTATTTGACTAAACTCCACTCAACATGAAAATTTTGATCTCTTCAAAATAGTTATAGAATTGCAATAAATTTGCAAATCTCAAAAATGCATTGTATAATATTTACCTATATGATTTTAACCTATTCTTTGAACTAACAAGTCAATTTGAACAGCAAAGTACAGAGCTCCATTACAGTGCATCCTATACACAAAAGTTTCCAATAATAAAATACAGTTAGACTTAGGGGTACTTCCACATATATTCTAATTCTTTTGTATTTTTAAGATATTAAAAGACAACAAATCCAAAATAAGATTTTTTTTATAAATGAAAAAAAAAATTATTAAATGATAATGTAAATGTTCCAACAATCAGAGGCAGCTTTTCCATATATACATTGATAAACATATCCATATTGCATATAATTTCAATGAAAGAAACATTAACTGTAATCAGTTATCACATAACAGGACAGTAAAGAAAATTAATTAAATAGAATAAGATACCATTATCAGAGTTTCCCTATAAAAATATAAAATTAAGGCTTTGGATTTATTATAAAATCATAAATAATTTTTTTAATGAAAACAGATTATGCTTTCACATTATCTCTCCTCATAAGCATTATTTAATATTCATAACAGCTGAAAATAAGCATTATTTCATATTAATAATAGCTAACAATAGAATTTTGTAAATGGCATATAAATGTAATGTGATGAATTCAACAGAGGAAAAAGCAATGTTTTTATCAAAATAAGCAAGGAAACACTGAAGGCATTAAAAAAAATTAAAAAATTCAAATTCAATACACATTTTATTTTATAACATAAAATAATTACGATATATATAACTGATTTTCTAAGCACAAAACTGGCAAATATATCAAATTTTATTTTATTTCTAAATAAATTTATTTTTTAAAGATTTATTTAAACAATAGAATAAAATAAGCCTTTTAATCACAATTTTGCTAAACATAAAGAAATATTAACACCAATATTTTGTTTACATTATATACATTTCAGATGCTATAAAAAATGCAAAAAATAAATTAATTAAAAATGAAATGACATTATCTGTACATTCGAAGATTCATTACTTTTAAAACTAAGCAAATGAAGAGATGAAATGATATATAACTTAAAATATGAAATCAAACATATTACTAATAAAATGTAGGATGCCTCAAATTTGTTTGCATTCCAATGTTTCATAAAATAAATTCAATATTTTTATATGATAAAAACATAGTTCAGAATCAAATTTCATTAACATATTTTATTTAAATATTTTCAAAAAATCAAATATAAAAGACAACTTTTAATCATTTCAATACCTTATCCTAATATTTCTCTCATTTCTTATAAATGATAATAGAGTTATAAATTTGAAAAAAAATTATAACGAAAAGAAAAATTGGAAGGTATTTTATAAAGGTGTAAAAAATATTAAGAAAAATCTTTTGTAAATGCATTTACATGATTTATTAATCAAGTAAAGCTCCCTCATATACATATTCAAAACATATTTTTCATAAAAATATATCTCTAAACAATTGCATTTTCGATAAAATTTTGCATTATTATATGTGCATATCATTATCTCACTGCCACTTTTTTTATGAGTAACTGAAATCCAAACAATTATACTAGACATCCAGTATTTAGAGTAATCATTCCTGGCATTTAAATTATTTTAATATCACTTCATTAAGCACTAAAGATCACCTTGGAGCAGTAAATTAGACCTTCTTCTGTGCTGTCTCAAACAAGAACAAGCACTTGAGCACATTTTTATTTCGAAATACATTTATAACAATCTTTGTAAATAGAATCCTATGAATAACAAAAGTTACTTCATACAGTTTTATGCGAATAGCATCCAAAAATAACCTATATGATTCGAAAGGAATGGTTCTTTAATAATGAAATGTGTGTCACAAATGAAATCTACAAATGTAGTCACTTTGATCAATTAAAATGAAAGTTCATCAGGCCGAGGCTGAGCTTGGGCATTAGACGGCCTTAATTCAGTAACATATTCTGTTTCCACATTTAATAATGATATGACCTGAAAGAAACTAATTAATATTAAATTCTGCAAAATATAATGATTTCATAATAAATGTTTAAAATTATTTATATCAAGGTAAATCAGAAATGACAATTATAGTTCAAATTGAATAATAGGGAAAGACTGATAAATGACTGTATTGCTCTTAAATGACCTAAAATGCATTTTTGAATGCCAGTGTATTATATCAGAGATAAGTAAACTCATTTTAGAGAAGAAAAAAAGGGGGGGGGGGATCAAGTTTAATATAAATTAATCATATAAAGACTTAAGAAATATTTTAAAATTTCTTTAATATTAGTGCAATGCATGAAAATGTCACAGTAATTATGAAAGTTCACTATAATATAATTCAAACAGAGGTATATCAATTACTCTGTTATTCTTAATTTAATGGCAGATTGGATAGGACCTTTAAGAAGGTTGTATTTTGACAATAATTAGCTCTTCACTAGTCAAGACTCAATGATATAAAACAGTATTTGTCTTTTATTATGGACTTTCATTATTAAATAAAACATTAATTAAAACAAAACTCTTTACAAATATATTGATAACTTTTAAATATGGAAGATCATATTCATTTCACTGGATGCTTTCCATAAATAAGAGGACACTAATTATAATTATAAGAAAATAAACATAGTAAAAACCAATACATTTTTATTTAAAACACACTTTTTTTAAATGTAACTATGCAGCAGGATTTTTTTTTTATTAGAATTACTTTTAACAGTTGAGACCCAATTGCATTTCAAACTTACAATCAGACAGTTCCATTGCTGCAGAATCAAAATTATTTGATGATTATATGATAATTAGGTTCCAAAATAATTAACTAGTACAATGTCATAGAAAACATGTAATTGAAATTTTTTTTAAAACTTTTAACACAAAGGAATCAATATAAAAATTGACCACAAAATTTGATATTTATGAGTCAGTTCAATAAAATTCGTTAAAAATAAAATTGTCTAATGATAGGAAAATTTATTTTAATAAATATTTCATCTTGGTAAGACTGTCACATTATTTATGCAATAAGTATGTTCACTTTATTTGTAGATAGACTAAAATTTTAAGTCACAAATTCATAAAATTTTATAAAAATGATTTCAGGCTTAACTTAAAAAGGAAGTTGCTAATTCGAAACTTTTCAATGAAACACAAAAAGAAGCAATAGAATCAAGTTATGCTGAGTAATTTAGAAATAAAATAGAAAAAATTATGTATAAAGTCAAGACAATAAATGCAATACCAATTAAAATGCCAAAAATGATACAATTAATCCATCAATATTATTGCAATGCGGAAAAGATTCAAAATTACCCAGGTAAGTGATATTGAATACTAAGTTAATGTAAATTATTCCAAAAGCAACTTATCACTTTTATCCTCTCTTTTCATATATTTAAAATATTTTAGTACAGCTAAACTCTTTCTCTTAAATCTAATTTTGCAATTTGCTTCATGATAATCCAAAATTGAGTAAGTGACATAATTGAAAACTGTAATTTTTCACCATTTCCAAAACTTGTAATCAAAATTTGATGCTTGTCAATAATATTATTATATATATATATTTCTTTTCATATTTATCTTATTACAAAATTAAATTAGGCAGTTTATAAACAGAAAAAAGAGGATAATTTTGAAGCTTGATTCAGGAATGCATGGCTGCCTCAAGGCTTGTTCCAACCTTGAATATAAAATATGACAAATATGCATATTGTACAAGCATAACTGAACATGATAATTATTGTGCATAGATATGCAGTAAAGTTTTTTAATGAACCATAGTTACTGACTGACATTCTGAAATAAGTTATCCTCTTAAGATTTTCCTTCAAAATAGCAATTTATAGAAAACAAGCCATTTTTAGCAACCGGCTGATTTGTAGAGAATATTTGATATGTTTAGGTTTAATTCTTTCTCTTAAGCATATCTTGCTGCATATGTTTCTTACTACAAAAGTATTTTCCAGAATAAAAATTGTCTTACTTTAATAGATTTACACCTGTATTGTCTATTGAGTACATGAATGTTTGAATAAAGTCGAGCCCCATGGTATCATAATGTCATTAAAAATTGAAGTGCCAAGGTATATTTTTCAAGTTGCATATTTATCTTAGTAGAATCTAATTTCACATTTTTCTTTTTAATGTAAACTGGGCAAATAATAAGAACCTGTCTTTCTTTCTTTTAATAACAAAAGGAAATCATACAATTAAATATTTAATGAAGCAGTAAAAACAGTTTAAATTTCTTTGTAACATAAAATCTATTGTTAAGGATAAAGGAAAAGAAAAAGAAAGGAAAAAAAATTCCATAATTTAAAAAAAGCAAAATTGTATAGTAACTAAATTATAGTATGAGGGAAAAAAATCCTATTAATATGTTGTAAAAACCTTTTTTTTTTCAGGAATATTTTTGGGAACAGGCATAAGAAAATATCTAAATATCAATTTTTAATTTATCTAAATTTCAAAAAATTTATCAGAAATGCATACTTTTACTCTTGAAACTAAATCTATGCCACACTTGGTAGCTTTAAGTCAAACTGTCAAATTAGAGTACCAATATAGTCACATTTATTATTAATAAAGATAAGTTAGTGAAATGCTCACTTCAATGATTAAAGAAAAATTTTCAACACTTTGTTACAGTCATGAATTGGGAATTAGTATAATTACATAAATAAGTCAGAAAGAGTATTATTAAGTATTTCATTACTCTGATTAAATATTAGTCTATTTAAATGTGTTAATAATTTATAGTTGAGAATTTTGTGGCTGTAGAGAGAGAGTTTTTTTTTAATTAACTGCAACTCATGATGCAGCTCTAAAATTTAAAATTACTATACGAATGATGGAACTGCACTTTAGTGATAGATTCAAAATGTGAAAAATGAAGTTCATTACAATCACAGAATTTTTTTAAGTGAGAATTATAGTGTTATGCAACATCCAAATGAATTTTTTTAAAATGAAAACTATCCTGTTTTAACTTTCAATACATATTAACCTAATTTTATGATTTTTCATATAACATATTTTTAGCTTCATAAATTAAGAAGAAAAAAAAAACATTCAAAATCTAATATTACTATTTAAAAAAAAAACAAGACTTGCAATTCATTTTTTAAGCCAAAAAATTAAAGGATATTTAAATGAATGTCAAAATATTTATTACTTAGATGAATATTTAAAAAGGATTTATATTTTTGCTATGAAATACTATGCTCTACCAAAGAATTATCTCCTAGTCAGTCAATTTCATAGTTTTTTCATTGCTATAATTAATATATAACAATTAAAAATGATATTTGGTCATCAAAACGTACATATACAAGAGTGTTATAAAAATAATATATTACATGAGAGTTCATAGTATAAGAAATATCTACATGTTACAAAAAAAAAAAAAAAAAAAAAAAACCATAATTCTACACGCATAGAGTTTATTGTGTAAATATAATTTAAAAAATAAATTATGTTATGGTCCATAATAAATACTTTAGTAAAATAATAAAATACATAAATTTATATGCATTTAAAAATGAGAAATTATGCTTTTGAAAAAATACAAAAAAATGAGCAAATTTTTAAAGATCTGTTTTTAATTTATTCACATTCTGTAATGTTTTAATATAGAATTTTCAATATTATTTAACAATTTTTTAAATAACTTTTTGAGATACAAGATTTATTTTAAATAATGTAACAAGGGAATAAGACAACAAATATCTCAATCACAGAAATTAAGATGCCTGCAATATCTCCTTAGAATTTGTTTTGTAAAAAATAATAATAATAATAATAATTTGTGCTTTATAAAATGTAGCCAAATGATGTGATCTTAAAAAGCTGAATTAATAGTAAAAGAACAATACCATTAAATAGTTTTATAATCATGTATCAAGCCAAACCATCTACTAACTAAACTTCAAAAATATAAATAAAACATTAATTTAAAAATGTTATGAAAAAAAAGTATTATAAATAAATTAGAGGATAGTGAAACAATGAATTTACAGATAGAACTATATATTTTGAACACAGATATAAAGTTTAAAGATATTGAACATTAAATATATTAAATAACAGAAAAACTAATAATGAATGTCCAAATTTCTTTATAAACAATATTCAAATTGTCATCATTCTACTGCTCTAAGCCTCTAAAAAAAATGTTTTATTTAGCATTTTATTTAATTATGACCTAAACTAATGATGTTGAAATATTTCTTAATATGATATTATTCTTAACAACATTTAAATAAGACTGTGTAACATTCCAAACATTTTTTTTTACCATAACATAAACCTAAAATCTATTTACTATGTTTGAAGAAAAGGCTATAATCACTAATTTATATATAAGAAATTAAAAGTGTAAATAAGTGGGAAGTAAATACAAGAAACATAATCAATCAGAAGATAGAAAAACAGTTTTTACCTGTTTAAACTTAGCTCGTATTTTCAAAAGCTTATCTCTTGAATCATCATCTTGAATATTTGTATGAGGAAAGCTTTCAGTCATTTCTTGCAAAGATTTGAGGGCATTAATTTTTCTTAAAAAAAGTGATTAAACATATTCAATGTAAATCAATATTTTGTTATAATAAATTTATAAAGATAAATAAATAAGAGAACACAGATTTTTATAATTCCAAAACCATACACACAAAGAATAATACTAAAGCAAGGAATAACAAAAGTCTTGATATTAATAATCAAACAATACAAACAAAAAACTCAGAATGTTCAAATAAATTAAAAAGGAAACATTATATATAGAAATAAATTGAAAGCATTCCTTTTTCAACAAGAAGTGATAGCATGAACTACTTTATAGACACTAATTTGCTACAAATGCCTATTGATCTTCATATAAAAACTATAAACAAGTGATAATATTCAGAGTCCATAAAAATTTCTAACTATCAATTAACTATATTTTAAAAAATTGAAAATAAATAATTAAAAGATTTATTCTAGCTTTAAATATGGTACTTTCAAAAGAATTTGGTACCACATTAAAAAGAACAGAATTGCAAGAAATATTTTTTGTAAATTTAAGATTTGTTGTAGAAAAGTAAGATTTTATTTGATGCTAGTACAATATATTGAAAACTAAAACCCGATAAAAATATACTTTTTTTTTGTTTGAAACACATGAAATTTAAATTATGTTGCTGTAAGTGTAGATTAAAATCTTCACAATATATAAATAATGTCAAAACATCAATATAACTTTTAAAAATCAAATATCATCAAAATATAAAATTGTAAAATTTTACTCATATTTTAAAAACTTATTCCTCCCTCTAAGGAATAAAATAGTTTTTTTTGGTCAATTAATAGTAAAAAAAAAAAAAAAATGATATTTCACATTTTTTTAAAAAAAATTATCATTTCATATTATTTTCAGATGTTTAAAATAACATATAAACTTAGAATAAATAATAATAATTATTCATGTTTAATATTTAAAATATATTTTAAAGTTTTTTTTAATGTGTAAACAAGAATAAGCAGTTTTACTTTCTCATAAACAAAATATAGAGAAAGAATTGTAATCATCAAAAAATTCGAACTTAAGATTTGGATGAATCTCAATGTATTTAGATCTCCTAAATTCGAAAAATTCATTTTTGGTATTAGATCTGCCAGCCAATGATAAATATAACTCAAAAATATTTTAAGCTAGACTTGTGAAATTTGGTATATGGTCTATACACCAATTCAGTGATTAAAAAAAAATTTTTTTTAATGAAATCTATTTAGAGGAAGTCTTGTCTATCTGGCAGTTTGAATGTAACACAATAACTGCAGAATGCTAAGAGTTAGATGGACAGAATTAGGTACACAGATTGAACATCAAAATTGTAGATGCCTATCACATTTGGAATAAAATCTCACAAGGAAATGGCTTTTTGTCATTTTGCACTTTTATAAGCATGTAAATGTGATAACTCAAAAATACAAAAAGCTCAATATATGAAATTTGATATGTGATTTTGTGACCATAACTATAGTTGCATAGCAACATAAACAGTTTCAAAATGAATGTCAATACCTTTGTTTGGCAGTTTCTTCACCTTCTAAAACAATCATCCAGGCTATTGCAAAACCCTTATAAAAGCCAATCTAAAATATATAAAAGAATTCTATTAACATTTAAGTGATATTAATTCAACACACACACAAAAAAAAATCCTTTAGGATTAATGCACATGTGTATCTAATATAAACAAATTCAAAGATTATGTAATCAAAAAGAAAATTTACATGTAAAAGTCATTGTGTTTTACAAAAGAAATAAAAAAAATTAATTCAAAAGAAAGGGGGGAAACAGCCATATTAATTCTTTCTCATTCTCAAAATATTTATTGCTATCTTACAACGAATATAGATGTAGCAGTTAGTAATATTGATTTCATTTTCTCAGTGATATTAATCTCTTAAACATCTAATTAACTTGTATATAGATTACACTCTTGTGTTATTTTATAATAATGTATGAAACAAAAAGTTAATTATTAATTAAAGCTTATTTAACTAACAAGTGGTTTAAAGAAACAACATATCTTATCAATTAATGACAGAAAAATATTTTAATCTTTGAAATGAAATCACTGTCTTAAAAAGGAATCTTAGAGTTTGCTTAAAGTAAATAAAAAATCTTTAAAAGGTTTAACATAAATATTGATTTATTTAAAATGAGTTTTATTATAGTATACAAAATTGCAAATGTTTACAAATTTTCAAGAAAATGTGATAAAATGTGCTTAACAGAAATATATATTTCATTGTTCTCAAATTTTATGAAGAAAATTTCCTAATGAAAGAATATATGAAGGAAAAAAGTTATATAATATGAAAACAAGTCTCATAGAGCATTCTTTTAAGATATTAAATTACATTAATTTTCATTTTGTAGATTTGTTCGTATTATTTCACATGAAAATATTTTAATTCCTATTAGTTTCAATAAAAAAAGGACATCATAAAACATAAATTAATCTATTAAATTAGCAAATATTACTTCAGATGCTATCTGTGCCCCTCTTTGAAGACCTAAAGCATAGCCTTCTTTATATCCAGTTTCTTCACCTAAGCTGAAACCTCGAGTGAAGCCAATCTTTTGGTACCTAAAAACAAAGATGTGATAATAAAATTATGACAGAATGAAGATTTTAAATATTTTCAAGCAGTATTAAAACAATTAAGAATATTTATGGAAATCACAAATCAACCATAACTAATCTTATATTTCAATCAAAGAACAAATAAAAAATATGATATAGAGTTAGAATAAAAAGGATAATATTAGAATTCTTTGAATTAGGGATGATGTAGAAAAATTAGAATAGGAGAAGAGAAGAGCTTGAGGAAAATTTTTTCATGAAGCAAATTTCTTATACATTTTCAAATGCTCATAATATTTTCCAATTTAAAAGGTTTTAATAAGTTAAATTTCAAATGATGATTTATGTTTTAAGTATTTTGGAGGAAAGGAAAAAAAAAGAATGTCACAGATATATAAGGAAAAAAAAAAAAAAGATTACAGTTATAACAGAACAAAAATAATGATAAAAAAATAATGCATTACTTATATATTTGATTTTTTTTTTTGTAAAATATTAATTTTAAAACATGAGCCTCAGTAAGTCACTTTAATTGATAAAAACTGAATAACTTGAAGATTTCATTGCAAAGAGATAAATTCATCTATTTTTTCTTTCAAATAATATTAAAACATTCTTCATTTCTACACACATATAGATTATATATTTTCAAATAAAATACTATATATCTTTCATTAAAAATGATGAGTAAATTAGTTTAGTAATTAGAAAAGTAAATTAATTTAGTAATAATAATGATTAAATTAGTTCCTGTACCATTCTTTAATAGTACAAATAAAATGAGAAGGAGAATATAAAATAATATTCAATATGGAAATGGCAGAACTGAATAAAGTCACATTGCTTCAGTTTTGTTACCATGACTGACAGCATCGTGACAAAAATATTAGTTTTAATTTAATAGTTCCTTTAAGACACTAAAATTTTAAAAAATGAAAAAATAAGATTTGAAAAACAAATAAGGAATTTCAACACCTAATAGTAAGGGAAAAAAATAAAACAGTTATAACTATTTATGCTGTATAAATTATCAGAAAATAATTTAATTTTTCTTTAAAAACAATTGTATTCATTAAATAATACAAAAAACTTAATATATCTCACAAAATATAAAAATATTAAATTGCTCTTAATTTATGAGATTTCCAGATTAACAATGAGTATATAATGAAATCAGTAGAAGAGGTCAAAGTTAAAACATTAGTTTAATATCTTATAATTTAATAAAAGTAAACTACTATAAATTTATATATTTTCTACATTTTACTATTTTTTTCAAATAAATTTCATTAATTGAGTGGATGAAAATATATTAAAAAATCAGTTTAATCATACGGATATCAATTCTGTGTCCATATTTATATGCCTACTAAGCCAGAAGAGTAAGATTCTACCAATTATTACTACAAAAAAGAAATTTTAACAAGATTTTAAAATATAAGCCTTAGTTTCAAAAGAAAAGAATTTCAATAATCAAAAGATTATAAGGAAAAGAAAATAAACTTTAAAAATCAGAACAAATAGCATCTTGCTTGGTATGTATATATATCTTCGTACATTACATTTAGATTTTATAATATGATGCTGTTTATATCAAGACATTTTCTGTATTTTAAAACCAGCATATTTTTTTCAGAGAGAAATTAAATCAGAGAGGTAAAGAAAAAAATGTAACAGATTATTCCACATACTGATTCCTACAATTGTTCCTAACAAAACGAAAATAGCCAGCTCAAGATTTTCAATAGTTTTAAATCAAATGAATATAAATTTGACGAATGAAATTAATTTAAGATAAAAAAAACACGAATTTAAAACTGATAAATCTATATGTGCTACAAAGGAATTATTTACGCTAATATAAACAAGAAAAGCTATAAATAGGTTTCTGAACAATGGATTTTATCTGGTAAAATATTTACCTATTTTCTGCCAAAGCAATTTCATCAAAAACTTCGTTAATATCTCTTTCCCGTTCCATTTCGCATACCACCTCTGACCTTTCCTTCTCTTTGAGTTACTTTAGCGCTTTTATTTTTTGATTAGACAACACTCTTCTCCTCAGATTGGAGTGAAGCGCTTCGTTTCAGTGATTCGTTAAGAATCGATAGGGTTGATGAGACTTGAAACAATAAATTTAATGAATCGACTCAAAATTTTAGTTTTTGAAATTGCGTAAACTGATTGCAGGGTTCATGTTAAGATAAACAAAACATTTTATAAATATCGGAGACAGTTAATTCTCACAATAAAATGTCAGTAAAATCTTATTTTAAAATCTTTATAGCGTAATATTAATGACTAGAAAGCATCAATTCAATCCCTTGATGCAGACGAATCTGAACTGATTCAGTATAAAGATAAGATAAGTTGAGTTGTTCATAGATATTCTAAATGAAAACCGAAACTAAATTTTTGTGACTTTTTCTATATTTTCATTCCTTTATTATTAAAATGATATGATATAATATTCCTTGAGAAATAAAATTTGAAAAAAAAGTATTTATTCGAAGATGATTTAAATTTCGTACAAATGTTCCAGTTGATGATTTTTTTTGTTCATCTTTTAGATCTTGTCAAATATTATTTCGCATTACTGTCACAAGATGGCGCATATTGTACAATTTTAACATGTGTAACAATGTAAACATATTAATGATCTGAAATTTTTAAAATAATATTTTAATATTTTTACAATTTAAAATCTGATTTATAATTACATTTTGTTTTTGACTTTCTAAAGTTAATATTAAGGCTACAGTTTCCTATTCAAAATCTGAAGTATGATGGCCATTTATGAATGAAATTTTCTTTCCAATAACAAAACTCGATTTCGTATTTATTTGGGAGGCGTTTCCTGTTCATCGTAAACATCCAAAATTCACCGTACAAAGAATTAAGAATTTCATTGTAAATAATGGTATGTTTATACTTTTCTACGTTAATATTTAAAGGACTATCTGTAGAGCTTCAAAGGAAGTAAATAATTTTATAATCTAAGGCTACATTATAATTAATTTGTTAAAATATTTCATTTTTAAAGCTTTTATTCTTTCCGTTTTCCTACCGCATTGACCATCATTTGTATTTTTAATAATTTATCTCTAGAATTATCTTCAAATTGAGGTTGAGTATAAAAATAATAGTGCTGAGCAATTGCTTCTAGACTTTCCACTTAAAAATATTAGTTAATTTATTTAAATTTTGAAAAAACTATTAATGCGAATTATTGGTAGACTAAAATACCAATTTAACTGGATACTTATTAATTACTTAACTTTCCATTTGTAAAGATATGTTTTCCTTTTGTATTTTTCAAAATAAGCATGTGTGCTTTGAAAAGCATATATTAAAATGTTGGATTGAAATTAAAACCTTATTTTTCTATCTATGCTCAGTAAGTTAAAGTAATAATGTTATTACTGTGACAAAATGTTTGCAATTATTTTTATAAATTTTTTTATTAAAGCTTGTATTTAAGTTTTAAGATGTAATTTTAAATGTAAGTTCATTTATTCAAATTATATATTAACCATCTCTATGATTATTTATATTTTTTAAATTCTTGTTGCTTTTACTAGTAATTTGTAATTATCTATGATTGCTGAATTTCATTGATTCATATTTTGGTTGGGCAAATAAACATTAATTATGAGAAAACTTGATAAAATAAAGGAGTGCATTCTTGTTAATATGAATATTTTTTTTTTGTTTGAAATAATATTTGAATATTGTGAAATGATGAAAAAAATTTTTGTTGCAGATATATCGTTTAAGGCAAACTTAGTCAATGGCTTATTTAACAAAATGTGTTAAAATTGGTAATTCTGTAATAAAGTTTAATGGATCTGATATATTAACTGCATTATTTTTAAACAAAGAGCTCTGCTTGATGCTTGATAATATTTTTAAAAATTAGCATTATTTCATCAAAGCTGAGCAAAATACTTTCAAACATTTAGAAATTTTAAATTTATGGTTTTTATTTAGGTTTATTAAATATTGATTTGTTTTTATTATTAGTCAGATCCTCCCCCCTTCATTATAAACATAAGAATATCTAAATAATTATATTTTGATTATTTAATGTTGTAATTTTATCTTTATATAATTAAAAAATTTGCTGAGTTTATAATTTATCAGTACTTCTTGCTTTCAGCATTTGATCTCATTGTGCATTTGCGAAACAAAATAAGTATATCTGTTTGAATGGAATTTTTTATCTATTATTATATTGCATTTTGAATTCTTTATTCACTTTCAATCGATAGTAATCTGCATAAAGCAATAAATAAATAAAAAATCCCAATTTAATAAATCTATGAAATATTGAATTCCTGTATAATATTTTTAAAAAATGGAATAAAATGATTAAGCATAAAGCAATAAATAAAAAATCCCAATTTTATATATTTGTATGAAATATTGAATTCCCTATATAATATTAATAAAAAATGGAATAAAATGATTACATTTCAAGATGATGCATTTTAAAAACATATATGTAATATGTTTGTTTAAAAGTTTTAGAATATTTCATAACTTTATTAATTTAAGATAATTATTATATAAGCCAATAAATACCATATTTATGCATAATATTAATTAGAAAAATATCAATCAATGAAGAAAATCATTGATCATAATTTGTTATTTAAAGCATTTTGTCTAATTTTGAATCTATACCTCTCTTTAACTATTTGAAATTTAATTAGTAGACAGTGATTAAAATAGATATCTTATATATTTAAATAAATTCTTTAAAAAAATTTTGTCTTTAAATTGTATTTTTGTATCATTTATGATTTGTTTCTTAGGAAATGAGGAAGTGCTCTGTGGTTTTTGGATGCAAATAAGCTCAATTCATAGCAAGCTTCTCGATCTTAGTCACATAACCATGCACCATGAAACATCAAACAGCTATCGACAAGAGCAACTTCCAAATGGATCTCCTACTAAAAGTAGCTCAAAAGTATCTGAGCAGAACAGACAGGACTTACCCTCTTGCAATTCTGAAAATGCAAAAAATGTAGAAAATTTACAGTCAAATAAAAATCCTAAGGATGTTGATAACATGGAGGTACCAGAACCAGCAGAAAAAGTAACATCGACATATGAAGATTCTACATCTCTGTGGAAGTCTTCTTCTAGGAGGTGCTCCAGTGATGGTGCTTTGAAGGCAATGCAGGGTGTTAGTCAAAGACCTGAGAGGGGTAACAGTTTTTCTGATTCTGATGAGAAAACAGCTGCTCTCAAAGCAAAAATTCATGAAAAGTACGATCAGTTTGATAAAGACATGAAAGAAATGGCTGCTAAAGCTAATGCCAATGGCTTACTATTAAATGGTAATTCTCCTCCTGCTAAAGCTGTGCTTGATCTTGGAGGACAAACTGCAGCACTTTTGTCACCTGACCCTAGGTAAAATTAATTAATTAATTGGTGTGGTTTTGATTATGTTGGCATGTATGGAATTAACAGAAAATTTGGTATTAGTGTATTACCTGCATTCTAGTAATTAATTGCTAAAAATGTCATGTTAATCTGTTAATTATGTTCATCAATGCAATTAATCCTAAAGTTTACCAGTAACACATCCTAAGGTCAGAATTTTGTCAATGGCATGCAGCTTATATACAAGTACTGGAAATATATTTTTTATTTGTAATATGCATCTTTTAATTTATGCACTCATAATTCTGTTTGGAGTAGAAAATTTTTATGACAACCTTTTCATGACAAGCATGTTATAATGGTCCCAAACTAAGAAAATAGATTAAAATATGGTGGATTAATTGGTATTGCAGAATATTGCAAAATAACTATGCCAATTAATTTTTTTAACATATTTTATAAGAATGTTTCAGGCCAAATTGAAAATTTAAATATCTTAAGCATAGAAATATAGAAGAATTTAAGGGGAGGGTAAGTGGCACTTGAAAATCTTTATTTTCTTCATTATTCATCATAAATCTGGAATTTAATAATTTATAAAAGTCTATTTTCTGATAGTCTCATTCTTTTCTTCTAATTATTATATCTCATTATTCAAAATCTTAACATTTGCCATTATTCTTCAAACTTTTTTTTATAAGATTGTTTCTTCTTGACATTTCATTTTTGTTATATTTATTTACTCTTTTGGAGAATATATATATATATATATATATATATATATATATATATATATATATAATAGTTTAATGATTTGTTTACTTTTGGATTATTAGAACATTTAGGAAACTCATTTGTAATATTGAAGATTATATTAAATAAACAAAAAATGCATATGCATATAGAAATATTGAAAACATTTTCTGGGATGATTATTTTTTGAAAAAAATATATATATTCTTTATTTTTGCTTGAAAGAAAGAGAGAGAGATAAAGAAAAGAAAAAAAGTGCTTGAGATTTTGATAAATTTACACATTTTGCAATTTTGGAAAAAAATATTTTGGGAATTTTAACTCAAAAAATAGAGTATAATGGATGGATCAAATATATTATGAAGTATACTCTTCTCCAAAATTATAGATTTTTTAAAAAAAAATAAAATTTAAATAAAATCTGGTTTTTTATGTGAATATGATATTTAGAAAAGCAACAAGTGATATGAATAAAGTTTGTCTTACTGTTTTATTATCGAAATTGTAGAAATGTGTAAAATTTTAGGCCAGATGTATCAGTAAGGTTATTGTCCATCAGGTTATCTGTTCATGTATATATGAACATAATAATTCAAAAGTACCACAACTTGGGGAAAAAAATAATGAAATGTAACATGTACAGAAGTCTAGATTGTCTTATCACCAAAACTCTAGATTTGTATCAAATTTTAAATGCTATCAATCAAAAAGCAGATACATACTGTTTTTTTCACTGTATTATAAAGCATATTATAAAGCATAATGCATGGTATACAAGAGAATTAATAAGGGGAATTTATAAATATTCTCTGTTTTATTCTCTGATTTTATAAATATTCTCTATTTTTTAAATAAAATAAGAAAAGTATGATCTCATCATTAAAAAAGCAAAAACATTTGTAAAATTATTAAAAAATCTTTGCTAAGGTTTTTACAAAAAATAAACTCAAAATTTTTGCTCATATTTTATATGCTGAAAGTTTACCAGTTTTCAAAAATAATACCATACAAATCAGATTTCATTTTATTTTTAAAATATTCCAACCATTATTTTATCAACTAAAAAATTTGGAATTTTTTAAGTTCTACAAATAAATAATTATTGGGCATATTTCTCTAAGGTAACTTATAAAAAAAATGCTTGCTAACTCATCTACATGAATATTCACTCATTTATATGAAATGCCATTCCCTATATTAAGTGCTAGTTAGTACTTCTGGAATAAAATAATTTGTTTATACTATTGAGATAAAAGAAGAGAAGATATTTTAAAACATTTTAGATTTTATTTTTTAGCATGCATTTCTAGTTATCATAAAGGAACAATTTTTTTAAAAAAAATTCTGATCAGTAATAAATATTGTCTTATAATATATTGAAAATACTGGGACCTTATATTGTTTTATTGCTAATGAAAGTGCCAGAGAATTTCTGAATTTAAATCTTATTTAAATATGGAGTCTTTTGGTTTCTTAATTTGTTTTTTTTTTAAATAATTTTTATAATATTGCATTTTTAAAATGCCCTGCAATCTTGGTCTGCTATTTGTTAAAAATAAGGTCATTTTTATATAGACTTGTAAACACATATTCCATTAAAATAAGATATTTATTAAATATAATTCTTTTTCATATATTTGCTGAAATTATTTTACTTTCAGAAAAATGTAAGAGTTATGTTAATAAAATATGAATGTTGAATGTGTCAAACTTTTTTGCATTTAGATTTTCATGTAGTTTTTATTTATTATTATTTTTTTCTTAGAACGATACCACCTGAAGATACTTGTGTTTTCACAAGTGGAGGTCCACCTGGTATTTTGTGGGAATTAAAAACTGCAGATGATTCTCTTCCAGGAAGAAATTCTTTAATGGCTGAAGTGAAAGAAGTTGCCTATTCTCGCTTGCAGCAAGAACTCCGAAAAGCTCAGCTGGTAAGATTTTAAAATCAAATTTTTACTTTGTACTTTTAAAACTTCTGAACAATATGTATTTTTTTAATTATTAAGTCATTTAATAGATATATGAATTGATTTGTTTTAATATTGCTAATTCATTGGTAATTTTTGATATCAATTATCAGTAATTGAAATCATTGATATGCTTCGATAGTGTAAAATTATGATTCAAATTAAATATTGCTTTTATTTTTAAAATTGAAAGAAGTTCAAAAATAAAAATTACATTTTACATATATGCTATCTCTAAGATATATGGAGTTTCTATTATGCTTATAATTAATGCATTAAATTTTTCTTTTTTGAAAAATCTATTTTCTTAAGAACAATAAATCATTTTGTAATAATGCACTTCTTAGTAAATGAATCATTAAAGTGGTATGTTTTATTCATTTATAAGAAATTTGTTTTAGTTAAGGTATTTATCTTAATTCAAAATATAATCAGTTATATGATTTTATTAATCTGATTGATTTTACCCGATAACAGTATTGTACGGATTGTTAATGCAGTATCAAAACTATCCTTAAAGATGAAATTTATATGGCTTTTATTTTTTTAGGAACTGAAATTGAAGGATGAAGAGGTGTTGCGGTTGAGTCAAATCAGAGATGAAGTTGGTGCTGAATTGGAAGAATTAACAGCTAGTTTATTTGAGGTATTTATTTATATTTAAAATAATTGTCAAAATTAAAGAATCTTCCCTATCCTAAACCACTCTTCTAATTCTTCAATTTTTTTTCTTTCTTTATTTGAAAATTAACCCTTCTCTCTCAATATATATATATATTCAAGGGATATCATAAAAATATGACAAAGCCTCCTGCTAAAAAATTATTTTCAACCCTATTTAAATTTGATCATTTTTAAAATCAACAATTTATGTTGCCAGTTTTGAAAATAATAATAATAATAAACCTTACAATTTTATTTCAGTTCCATACTTTGAAATTGATTTTAAAAAATAAAGGAGAAGAAATTGCAACATAATGCAAAATTTTTCAGAAACTGTGCATTTTTTGGTTTTTTTAAATGTATTTTATTTTAATCTTGAAAATGTGAATGTGTTTTATTTCTTTAGTATAACAAAAAAAATTATGTACCAGCTTTCTTGCTAAGGTTAAAAAAAACAATCTATCAAAACTCGCCAAACTAATTAATATAATTAAATAAAAAATTAGAAAATAATAAATTAGTAAAAAGATTAACACATTTGGCTACTTGTCCTCCTAAGAAAGATACAACTTGGTGCTGTATGCCGCCATTTATCCAAATCCCCTGTATGGCCATTTCTCTTTTTAAAATAAACTAAATTATTTTCTATAATCATATTTTATCCTTGACAATATATATATATAATATAAACAAAAGTCACTGATACAGAATCTTCTTAGCCATTAAAAATGCACTTAGAATTTGTTAAGTGTTAGTTCCTTGGAATAATAGACTTCTTCCTTAAATGTAATTAAATACTGTTGGAAAAATTTAATAAATAGTTATCACGAAGAAAGTTAATCATGTATAGTTATCATGAAATCACTATCACAATTTTGATGAAGAAGTGTTGAAGTTGTGATGAAGTCAACATGAAGATGATGAGTGATCAACCAATTTACTAATAACTACAATTAACTTGCTAATTAACCAATTTGGCAAAATAATTGCCAAGGTGTAAAATAGATTGCTGCTTGAATTTTTAATTATATTCTGCAATATTCATTATATGAAGAATAATTTTCTAATAATTCCATATATTCTGTGCAATAAACATAAATTTTGTTATTTAAATACATTTTTTAAATGAGCTTAGTTATTATGATTCTTTTGTAATCTACAAATTTAATTAATTTTCTGTTTAGTTGATACATCCTGTTTGGGACATTTATTATTTTAATTTCTATAACGATATAAGAGACTTGAGATATTGAAGCATTTTAAAGTGATTTTTGCATTTTAAATTGCATAATACTTTCACTTAATTGCAGATTAAAAACTAAAAATTCAGAAATGTCATGCATGAGTTGGACTTTTTCAGATTGTTTGCCAAAATTTTAATATGTTAGCTGCGTTAATGAGAGTATACTATATTAAAAAAAGAAAGCCATTATAGCTTTTAAACAAGTATAGGTACTTGTATTTACTGCATTACAGCAGTTAATCTCCAAATATACCATGTTAATCTGTTGACTTTGTTCGAATAACATATAATTGAGCCTAAATTTTTCTAATGGCTTGCGGTACAAGTACCAGAATATATTTAAAAAATGAAAGAAAGGAAACTAATGATATATTCTCCTTAATTTCAATGAATAGTAAAATTTTAACATTTAAAAGCACAGCAGATAAGACTTCAGTATTAATTAAGAAAAGTAGACGATTTTTCTCTCCGATATAATTGAAAAATAGTAGATTCGTACTTTCTATCATAAAACATTATTCTCTGTTTTAAATTGAAAGAAGAATGATTTCAATTGATTGTTAGTTTCTATAAATATATTTAAAATGTAGAAAGGAATTTTTAATCTTTTCCAACTGTTATGAAGTTTTGGCATTTGCTTAAAAACTTAAGTTTTTCAACAATATAAACTTTTTAGCAAGCTAAATTTGAATATTATCTTTACAATATTTGATACCTTAAAATAATTTATTTTGCATTATTACTGAATTATGCAATAAAGTCATTATCTATGGTTACCTCAATATGTTAATACTTCATTATTTTTGTATAAGGATTGAAAGGAATTTGAAAACAATAGCTTAGATTATTAGGGATCTACTTTCTTCTTTTTGAATTATGTTATTGGTATTTTAGTTTATAATATTGATTGTATTTTATAGGCTTATTTTTAAAGGCATTTTTAAAAAATTTTTTTAGGAAGCTAATAATATGGTGAGAGATGCAAATGAGAAACAAGCATTTGCTGAGAAATTATTAAGAGAATCCAATTTAAAGGTGAGATATCTGCTTTATTGCTCTGAGAAAAAAAATGCTTTTTTTTTCTTTGCTCAACTAATTAATTATGTCATAAAATATAGTTAGGTTAAATATAATGACAGCTTTTCTTAAATATTCATATCTTGTATATCTAAATGTTTTTCAAAAGATAGATTCATCTGACTCTCTGAATTGAAGTTGTAAATCTGAAAACAATAATATCTTTTCATCCCAGAACTCATAAATATATCATTATATAAATTATATCAATTTTCTGGTCATTGTTGCTTTGTTAATTTTTTTTCTTTTTCTTTTTTTGAGAAAGATACCAATGTTTTGTGTAGCTTTGCACATTAAGCTTTTGCACTTGGATATCTCCTATCAAGCACTATTCAAAAAGGTGCATTATTTTGATGGTTTTTTTTAATGTTGATTGTTAAAAGTAACTGCAGTATCATAAAAAGTTCTAGAAAAATTATCTTGAGAACTTTAACTTAAAACAATTATATATATTTATTTTTCAGAGCAATAAACTTTTCATAGCATTAGGTGAATAATGGTGTTGAAATTACTTTTCTGCATACAAAGGATTAAATTTTATTTCAATTAATTATCAAGGTTAATTTTATTTTTAGTTGAAATGTGAGTAAAAAATATTGATCATAATATTGAACCTTTCCTTCAGTTTTTTTCCCCAATTCAATTCTTATTCCCCTTCCAATATCAAATCAGTATGTCTTAATTATTTCTATCATAGTTAAATTCATCCAGTTCTCTGAGTGAGAACTGTAACTAATCTTATTTGCATTATGGAACTCATAAATGTATCAAATATTTTAAAATGAGTTCCCTTGTGACTGTTGCTAGCTCTAATTATGCTTATACACTTTATAAATGGGAGTTGTTGTGGTCAGCATAAAAAGCCAAATAAATCTGCTGAAAACCTGATGTAACTCCAGATTAATTTTTATTTCTACTTCTATATATGATAAATTCAAATTATAAGTAGTTTTGAAATTTAATTATTTTTTTAATCATTATATTCAAATTTAAAAACTTTTCTTGCTTTAACTTCTGATTTGTGAATGCTTTTGATTTTTTTCTTTGTTTCACAGTTCTGTAGTTTTATTTATGTAAGATTGAGCTTTTTGAACATGCTTAGAATTATGTAACCCCAACTATTTTTCTAGAAAAGTGACTTTTCAAACATATGTAAACTCTGAAAGTTTACCTCTGTTTTTCTTTCTCTGTGTTCTGCATTGTAGTGGGTACACCATTTCAGTTTCTAGGCATGGTTGGATAAATATTTCAGTTTCTAGGCATGATATGATAAAGATTCAGTAAAATCACATAATAAAGGTTTGGCTTTGATAAAGCCAAGATATAAAGATCAGAAATAAAAAAACTAATTCTTGCTCATTTAACATATATATAATTTTCAAATCATGTTTGAAAGTTTTTAAATCTTTAATATGGTAGGAATTGTTTCTTTGTTATTTTATCACACTTTGTGTGATGTTGATTCTTTAATTTCCTAAGAAAAAGTAGAATAAATTTAAAGCTTAATAATTTCTATTATTTAGATTGAAGTTCTTCAAGCTGAAGTACAAGCTCTGAAAACTTTAGTGATTACTTCCACTCCAAGTATGCCAAATCCTCATTTGCACCCACAGATTGATAAGCGTCATAATGGAGTTAGGTCATTGTTTACGCAGGGTCATAAAAGATCTCCTAGTAATTATGAGCTCTGCTCCTTTAGAGAAACTCCACCTGGATCTCCTACTAAAGAGGCAGCTTTCACCAGTTTCAGTCCAGATAATTACGAAGTATGCATTTTTTCCATATGTAATATTTAAATATTATTTCTTTTACCAATAATACTATTTAAATATTATTTTATACCTCTATAAAAGTTAAATTGCATCATGCTATATGACAGTTAAAGAAAAATTAGAAAATCAATTAACCATCGAACTGATTTGTCTATATGCCAGTTGTGAACTTAAATATTATAATTTAAGACATGTGAACTAAAATCAGATGATTCAGAGATGTACTTTTCAATACAAAATTATCTAAAATCCATTAATTACTTGAATGTACTGTTGACTCTGAATTGAATCCAAAGATTAATGAAGCAGAATGTATCATGGTGAGGTAAGAAAAAAATGAAACAGTTAAATGTTTAAAATACTTTATTTTTGTGTGTGATGAAAAATAATACTAAGGAAAAATGTTTTTATTCTTCATGTTTTTGTATTATGGAATCTTTCCAATTTACAGCTGTATTCTTTTTTCTCGTACTTTTTTTTTTTTTACCAATAGTAATATTTCAATGGGTTTTTTTTTGTTATTGTTGTGAGTTTGTTATTAACTGATATGAGGAATAATTTAATGGTTTCTAATTTCTATGATTGCTTAGTAAATAGTAAACTATGATTTATGTAAAAATGCTAGCTAGCCCATTCAGATTTTAAAATTATTTTGGCAATGATTTAAAATAATAACTTCATCAGTACTTCCTGATTTGAAGTTACTTATGAAGAATTTTTAGAAATAGACATAACTTCTTTCATTCCACTAATTTTAAAGATTATTATTATTCTTTTACTTGCGCATTAACCATATGCCATTGATGAATGTTAGTATTAACCACAGTGTTTGTGAACTTGGTCAATAGTTTAACATAATGTCTTTAATTTTTTTTTTTTTTTGCGTAATTGCTGATTGTGATAAACATGGCATTTTTGACAATTTTGGATGGCGATTAATTTCTGGTTTGTGGTTAATACACAAGTAGAACATTTTTAAAATAAAGTTTTTCATTCTTATTGATTTTTATAATTTACTTATTGATTTTTATACTTACTTATTGATTTTTATAATTTACTATACTAGCCTAACTTTTTTTGTGGCTACTAAAATTGTTTGGCTATCTCTGTGATATATTTAATGTAATTTTGAAATAAATTTTTGTTTGAAAATATATTATTTAGTAGTTATCATTTTTTTTTTCCAAATCCTACATATGTAGAATTGTACACAGAAGATGAAACTGATGTTCATTGTAAAATAACTATATACTTTTTTTTAAGTATCAAAAAGAAATTTGGAAAAAAAAATCGATTATAAGTTTAATCTTTTTGTTATTGTTATTGTTGCTGCTTTTTTTCAAAGTGAATACTTTAAATGCTATTCTTGCTTTTTCTAATTATTTTAGTCAATGGAAACCATAATTCCTATAATATATAGGACTTGATATGTGCAACAAACTCTTATAAATTTTATAATAATAACTGTGTGTGGAGTAATTTTTGTTATTAATGTGCTTGAAATAGATTTGAAGCAAAGAAAAATGTTAAAAAAATGAATGTCAGCATTTACTATTGAATTTCTTCATATTACTTATGGAACTGATTATATATATATATATATATATATAATAAGTAACGGCAAAAATTAAAATTATAACATGAAAATGAAATTTAATAAACATTTTATTCTTTTAAAATTTTATTCTATTAAAAAGAGTAATAGTTGACATTTTATTCTATTAAAAAGAGTAATAGTTGACACATTCTTGTTGATGATTGGTGGAAAGCTAAGCAAATGATATAATCTTGCAGATGGAATCGTTAAAGTGAAGATTACTTTCATTTTCTTATATCTAGGTGGATCCTGTTTTTCACCAGCAGTTTCTGGAATGGCATCAAAACCCCAAGTTAGATAAAACTCATCCTTTCTTAAACATTATATACAAAGAAGATATTTTGCCATGTTTGAATTTTACTAATAAAAAGGTAAACCTTTGAACAATCCTTCCTCATTCATGAAACCTTTCTTGAATGAATATTTTCATTAAATATATATACTATTATAATTTATTTAGCTGTCTGATGCTGTTTTATCTGCCATAGAAGCAAATGCCATAACTATTGAACAGGTTAATGGAAAAAATCCTTTTCCTAAGTAAGTTTTTAAATTTAATATAAATTTATGACATAGACTTATTAACCAGTTATATTCAGTTATAAACATTAATTATTTTAGTCTTTTTAATTTGATGACAAATGCCTATAAATATGTTGTTCTTTTTGTTTATTTCAGATTAAGTGACATTCAGTGCATGTATGTAGTATTTATTTCATGATCATATATTTTGTTTCATTAAAATAAAAATCCTCTGTAAAACAGATTACTTATTAAATTATTTTTTCATTTAAATGTATTCTGGTTTAAGCCAATATTAGAATGTGCATATTTGCTCCCCAAATGGCAATTTTTTTTATCTGATAATATTTAGCTGATAATAGTGAAGTTTCAGAGTAAATAAATTGTTTTTCATCTGTAAACAAATTTTTTTTATAGTGAATAATTTTTATCCAAAAAATTTTTAGGCAGCATATGATAATAAATTTGTCATTTTAGTACTAATAGTTAAGAACAGTTTTCTAATTTTGACATCTGGAAAGCTAATAAGACCCATTTTCTTAATTATGTAAAAAATGGCAAATAATTTATCCCTGATTTTTATTTATTTATTTCTGTAGACGGTGTTCTCTCTTGGAAGCCCCCAAAATCTGCAAATATCGAATGAAAATAGGAGATGACCTTGAGTGGTATTACATATCACAGTTGTGCAGGAATAGAGTTAGTATCATTTAAATTTTTATTTTGAACTATGTCGACCATGTCAAATAAATGGCCTGCTGCTGTGTATTTTTTGAATGGCTACTATTATAATGTAAAATAGAAATGTTAATAAACACTTCATAATTTATTCCTGATTTTATGATTTTTAACCATATTTTTTACAAACAATGAATTAATCAGCAATTATACATTTTGGTTATGAATTTAATTATTACAGTTGATTTTTATCCCTTTCCTTTTCAATTTTCTTTAAAAGTTCAAAGTTAATGCCTATATATATATGGAGATAATCAAAACCTAGTGAAATTTATTTATTTGCAAAATAGATTTAAATTAAAATGCGAGGATATTATAATTATTTTTAATCTGAATTTGTTAGATTCAATACAAACTTGTCTAACATTTATTTTTAAAAAAAATCTTTCATGGGATTACAAAGATTTTGAAAAGCAATCTCTGTGATGAGATCATAATAATGAAAAGAAAGAAAGAAAAAAATTCTCATTGAGAGAGAGAAAAACAAAGATGTATTGATTCTGTGTTATACTTAAGAATTTTCTGGTGCAATATATATTTTTATAAAACTTTTTGATTATTTGTAATGTATGGCTTGCATAAATTTTCATCTTGAATCTTTTAAAATTTTTATCTTTACCTTTGCTTCTTGTACTTTTACACACACACACACACAAAATAATATACAAATCTAAGAGAAAATCTAAATGAAAATGTAATGAATGAAAAGAAAGTAAATCAATGTAAAGAAGAAAAACATATAAATAAAAAGAGGAGAAAATATATAAAAGTATTAAAATATATGAAAGGCAGCATTTCAAGTAATGCTAAGAATAAATCATACGTAATAAATCAATAACAAAGATAAAAACAGAAGATAAGACAGTTGGTACATTAATTGCTGGCTAGGAGAGGAAATCAGCATAAACCTCACCTGGGGTCAAAACAGTATCTTTTCACTTAAATGTTTGATATTGTTTGCAGAAAATGCCATAATCCTTTTTGCAATCTTACATTGGTTTCATCCTCTGATGAGTAATTGATGCATAGACTACCTTGGTTTGCCTTTTTTTATATTATTAATGTTTTACATCTTTTCTAACTTTATTATTATTTATATATGTGTATGTGTGTGCATACACACACAAAATTCCTAATATGCCCATTTATTTTAAATCTAAAAATTTAGCATACTTATTTTAGTTTCAAAATTTAAGTTGAACTTTTATTTTAATTTGAAATTGTTTATTTTCTAGATAGCAGCTGTTTGTGATTTCTTTTGCTATGTTAGATACATTCAGCAAGGGCTTGTTAAAAGTGGTGGTAAGTATTTTTAATATATTTTTTGTATTTATTTATTTATTTTGATGGAATATTTCATATTAGATCAGATTTAAATTGTTAAGTCTCCATGTAAACTGCATGTCATATTTTATGTCCTCACTAGCCGCCTTTGGCGACCAGTCGGTTCGCCAGTATTACCGCTCGCTACAATTTTCAATTAAATATTTTAAGTAACTGGTCTCTTAATATATTCTCAAACAAAACATTTTTAATCTTCAAATTTTGATAGTCATAACAAACTTATAATGTTGTTTAGATCGTTTCGTTCAATTTATTATATATATTTTGCTAATTTGTTGTCATTTCCGGTAAAACTTCAACTTTAATTTAAAGTGGAAATGATGAAATTGCAATTAATATAAAGATATTTTTTAATAAAACCAAGCGTTTTATTTTATTTATCATCTTTATTGTTATTTATTTATTATTATTATTATTGAATATGAGTATTGCAAACAGAATTGCTCGGTATATAAGTCTTATGTGAACTACAAAATATTTTTTATAATTTATGTAATATCTCAAAGAATAATCCCACAAAAATTTCTCAGATTCAGCATAAAATTAAGTTTTTAGTTTTGCTTTCAAAAGGATTGAAATGAAATCAATAATAATATTTTGTTCCGGCCTATAAATATATTTCAAAAATTATGACGTATAAATTTAATGCAGTAAGGTATCATATTCTGAGAAATATTCTGGACACATCAAATTTTAAATGAATGAATGTTTCTATTTTCCACGATCAACTAAGACTTATTTATGAAGTTTTGAATGTTAAAAATTTAGAAAAACTCAACATTTTCATAATCTTAGGCCAATTAATCTTGAGAAACCTGTGCTCTGATTGACGTATTTTCTTTGAAACGATCGATGGAAAATCTAAAATTATCCTTTTTTTATTGAATAGTGATATTCCAATTTTCATTAATAAGTCAGTTTAAGTGATTGATTTAGTTGATTGGAAATTAACTCTTTTTATTTAAAATATTAGTGTTTCAAGAACATTTTGTTAATCGTGATTTCCACAGCAGAATCTTTATGTAAAATCAAAATTTCGTTATTTATTAGAGCATTTATTGAATCAAGTTACATAAAATAAAATCATTTTCCATTTAGACGATTTTAGCAGATCTGTGTCTTACTAAAGGTTTACAAATTAACTGTGTGGCCCTGATTTGAATGGATATCCTGTTCATATTAAACAAAACTTGCCTTAAAATAAAACTGATTTATTGGATTAATAATATAGAGGGTGTAAAAGATCATAAAATAATTTTTCTTGAATTTATTTTTTAGAAAAAATAATACTTCTTATTTGTTTCATTTCCTACAAACATGTGCCGAAAATTATATTTTTGCAGATTTCATTTCCAAAAAGATTTAATTTATTTTTAATTGGAGCTTTAATCAATGTGATAGCAACACTTTGAAAAAAGCTAATTTTTTCCAATGAATGCGAAACTTGCTCGTGCAGCTTAAATTTTATTTTTATTTTGTACGAAAAAAATTGTTGAAAAATATATTTAAAATATTTATTTAAAAATTCATTAAAAATAGAAATTTACTTTTAAGGTTAAAACATTGGTATCATTTAAAAGATAAATTTTTGATCTTTAATTTGATGTAAAAATCTTTTTTGTGTGGTAATATTTTCGGAAGTTATAGCAGAAACACGCCAAAATTTCGCTTAATTTTTAAATAAATAAAATTCTAACTAAAAATTCGAAAAATTAATCCCCGGGTGCACATTCTCGACCTCCAAGGTATACACGTGCCAAATTTGGTAGCTGTAGGTTGAGTGGTCTCGCCTGTAGAACGCCAACACACACACACACACATTGAGCTTTATTATAAGTATAGATGAAGAGAATTTTGCTTATGAAATTACATTACACACATCTAGCTTCATATAAAAGGCATTCTATATGCAAGGAAATCAAGTCCACTTTAAGGCATTTTGTACTTAATTATTCTTTAATAATTGTATCTTAACCTCCTTTTGAGCTTAAAAGGCATATTATGTAAGCTATATTATTCTTATACCTTAAAAAGAACATTGTAAACTTTTCTCTGCTGTTAAGCATTTTATAAAATCTTGTCTATTTTTGTCAAAATTTTGTTATTATTTTATTAATAAAGATTAATCTTGATCTTGACTTGATTTTCTTGTATTCAAGTACAAAAGATAGTACATCAAAAATTTCATTTGTCTGAAATCCATTTGTTAGTGCCCTTTTATGGTGTCCAAACATTTGTTGGACACCATAAAAGGGCACTATAAGGTGGCTTCTAAGGTGTGAAGTAGTACTGAATTCCAGAAATAATTGTCGATTTTATTTAATGCACAATCAAAACGTCATTTACTAAACAGTTAAAAAAACTTATATGTTATCTATCTCAAAACAAAGTATATGTTTTGTATTATCTGGTTGCTAATGTCACTCATTTTATTTGAATCCCAGATTCTACACTATAAAATAGATATTATTAACAAAAACAAGAAGCTAACAACCATTTTTTAAAATTGACATCTTTTTATTTATAGAATATTACAACAGCATTGCCACTTATGCTAAACTAAAAAAAATTGTAACGACATTGCTATTCACTTAAAATTTTGAATTGCAAACGTAAATATAACAATGTTCAAGATAAAAAAAACACCTGTAATTTTAATGATACTAATGTTTTAACCAAGAAAGTAAATTTTTATTTTTAATGATTAAAAAAAAATAATTTTACCATATTTATCAGCAATTTAGTTTGCGTGAAATAAAAATAAAATTTAACCTGCACGAGAACATTACACGTGCATGGGGAGGGGGGATTACCTTTATCTTTGAGTTACCATCATATCGACAAAAGCTCAAATTAAAAAATAAGTTAAATATTATTGCAAATGAAATAAATAAGAAATATCATTTTTCTAAAAAGTAAATTCAAATTATAATAGTTTCTGTTAATAATAAAGAGGAATATGTTGGCACTCTTCAGGAAAAGACTTAAAGTTGCCTAATTTAACTTAGATATACTTTAGAAGATAGAAAATGTGCAGATTGGAATGATTTTTTATAAAATTTTAATATTTAAAATGAAATTTTGATTCTTTTTTTCATGTTAACTTCCAGAAATATAGACATAACATATTTCTGCAAAAATTTGTATTTCAGTGTTTTTGATATCAAATTTTATCATTATTGATAATTATTAATTTTTATCTATAATATTTCATAATACCTCAAACACTTTTTGTAAAAAATTATTCATTTAATTTTTCAATTTATGATATTTATTTTACTTCTCACTGTTAATGATTGGTATAGTACATTATTTTATCAATTTTTTATGTCCACAAAATTTTGTATAAAATTAAATTTCACAACATTTTAAGATTTTTAGAATATCTATTTAATGATACCAATTTAATTACCAGGTAAATGTTTTCTAAATTGTGGCAATATTTAAAAACATTATCTTTTGTCTACTTTTCAACAATAGATATCATCTTTGCATTGAAATTCAAGCCATTTTCATTGTGTTATAAAATATAAAATTACATGGTTTTCTTCAACTATTAATTTAAAAATGTGTATATTATTTAATATCTGTATGGTTTACAAGATAAATAAAAAAAGTCAAATTATTATAACAGCAAAGTTAAAGGTAGATGAACTGGTCAGTTAGGCTTTTAAACTTTATTAGAAAGGTTCATATTAACATTGTAATTAATAATTTATATTAATAATAAACAGTGTATGGCTATTAAAGTAACACAGATCTTTTTGTTACAGTTTGAGGCTTAAAAATATTTTCTTGGAAGAAACATGAATATTAAAATATGTCTGACATTTGATGGAACTTAAATGTAACCAATATTCTAGTGAACCATCTGATCACCAAAGACAGCTAATCTCTATTTGTAATAAAGGAGATTGTGTGTGTGTTAGTTAGACCATTTGATCCTGGTTCTACCAAACTTCATACATATATACATTGGAGAGAGAGTTGGAATGAAAATGTTCATCTCCGATCAATTTTCTGTTTAAAAAATTTTTAATTGCAATTTTAATTAATTGTATCGTTTTCACGACTTCCGACAATATTAAACCTCAAAATGATTTTTACATCACTTTAATTATTAGATAATATTTTAAAATTTTAAATATTATTTTTTCAATGATACCAAATCTTTGTGCTGAATGATTAATTTCTGATTTTTAATAAGTTTAAAGAATCTTTTAAACATATTTTACAGCAATACATTTCATTGTGGAACTCAAATAGCTCTCATTAATGTGACTAATGTTTCATCATGACTTTTTCCCATTGTTGAAGTTAAAAATATGAAAATTTCTCTTATTTTTCATGCATTATTTATATAATGCATGCATTTGCATTTCATGTATTATTTATAAATGCATGCATTATAATATAATGCATGCATTTGATAAAATTTTTGAATATTGAAGTAATTATGTTTCAAGTTTAACATCAGAAAAAAGCAGTGATGAATATTTTTGAATTTTCACACATTTTAAATTTATTGTCGTTTTAACTTGGTGTTTTGCTTTCTTATTCTAGTATGCTGATTTTTTTTGTATTAAATTTTTAAAAAAAAATTATTGAATAATCTTCTGATTTTATTATATAAATTATAAAATATAGTCTGCAGTACATACAAACTTCAGAAATGAGTGATTCAACTTTCTGTTCATACATTTTTTTAAGAATAGATTTGATTTTACAGGCATGTTACTGGATTTCTTGAAATTCAGTTACTTCCATTTTCCCCCCTTTTTTTGTGCTATTTATTACTTCAGAAATGTTTAGAACAGAAATCTATTTCAGTTTCGATAAATATCCAGGCTTGAATCTCATATTTAAAATGAGATTTCTATTTCTCATAAACTGAAGAAAATGTGTAAACATTTCTTTGATAAACTTTCAGTTTTCTTCTTTAAAGGAATTACTTAACATTAATAGTCAATGATTTACAAGTTTAAATGTTTTCCTCTCTAGATGGTTATCTTTAAAATCTGAAATTGGTTTTCTAAATATTTGTGAATCAATAAACAAAATTGATTTCGCACTAAAATGAGAATTATCTGGTGTTAATATGATTTTTATACAAAAAATTGACTCTTCATAGGAAATGTTTTTTTTTTTCAATTTTATTATTATTTTATTCACATATCTATTATTGTTTTGTAGTGTGCATTATATTCTGCTTTTAATATTAAATTTGGTAATTTTTTTTCAGTTCATGAAATATATTGGGAAATTATTAAAAAACGGCGAGATGTGTCGCTGGCAAGACTTGGCATTTTGACTTTATAAAATCGGTATTATGACTTTTGTGATTAGTAATCAATATTGAAAAAAATGTCCAAATTATATTCTCTTGGCTGCTTTTATAACTTATTTTAAAGCATAATGTGGAAAATAAGAAACTTGAAATGAAGTTGATATGAAGTAAAACTAGGTAAAAGAAATTTCTGGTATTCATTAATGAATCCCTTGATCTTTAGTTTTAAGTACTCAAGTAATTTTTCCTATCTTTCTTCCATTCCAAATAACTGTTTTTAAAATAAAATTTGTATACTATTTTTAAAGGTGTTTATTGCATGCAAATAGTTTAAATTATATTTTATTTAAAGTTTAATATGTTATATTAATGCACCTATGATATTGAAGTATCAAGCTGCTCAATTTGACTGAATAGTATTTTATAAGGGGGCCACCATACTGTTATTTTAGAAAAATTTCTTTCATGATTTAATTCTAAAAGTTTGATTTTTAAAAATAATTATTTATAGAAAAGAAAGAAACATAAATATGAAAAATAAGAATAAGTTTGCATTAATAAAATATGTTTTAAGAAAGGTGACATTAAAAAATGTATGCAGTTTTTTTTAATCAATTTATTCAATAAATAAATAAATATAGCTTTTTTTTGTATGGCCTCCTTTCTGTCCTTTTTCCCATGCATATGAAATGCTTTTGAGGAATTGTGCAGTTTCTACCTTTTTTTTCTATTAAAAAATTAATGTATCATTATTAAGCAGTGCTATACTATTAATATTTATAATTTTCAAATTTTTCATTAATTTCATTTTTATTCATTTCATTCATTTTTCTGTATTTTAAAAACTTTTCGATTGTATTCTAAATTAAAACTTTTCCTCTTTTTGAGAACATCTTAAATGTATCTACAGAAAAGACACCAGTATTGCTGAAGTTAATGAAATTAAATTTCGATTTTGTTTGTTTGTTTTTTTGCTGGAAAGAGAAGAATTTATGATAAATATTGCAGTATTTTACTTTAAGTGTATATTTAAAGAATAATAATATGTTTGTTTTATATGAAAAGTAAACTAAATTTCAGTTCATAAACTTTATCCTTATCATATATTATTAAATATCTTTGTTGCAGTTAAGTATTCATTAATGTGATTAATAGCTGTTCTATACAATGTAATTTTATTACAGTTATTTTAGATCTTGTCTTACAATGGTTTTGATATTTTTTTTTCATAGGCACATTATGTATTCCTTTTGCATTTATTGATGTAACATTTCTATAAAATTGCAGTGTTTTATTTTGCCATTGATATTTTACTAGTCTTTGTATATATAATATTATGAATCTGGTATGATGGCTTTGTATGTATGTATTTAAATATGAGTCTGATTTTATCTGAAACTTTAAAATATGAATATTTTGCTTGGTTATATTGTTATCATTTAAGCTATATCCTGTTAGAACTTTTTCAGAGAAACAAATTTATTGCTTTATTATCTAGAGTTTTAAATATATAATTTTGATGATGCAGATCTCTAGTAAATTCTTTACATTTTCTTTTCTGTATAAAATTATATATTTATCTGTAAAATTTAATCAGCATTTTTTGAATTCTATGAATTCCTATAAAATTTTATGTTCTATGTGACATGTGCCTGCCTTGGTATACATGATCATAACACAAATTTTTATTCGAATATTTTAGTGATTTGTTATTGTTTTTATCTCTTACTGTTATTGGATTACTAACATTTCCAATTTTTTTTTTAATCCTTACTTCTAGACCTTATTTTTTAATAATTAAATATCATTATAGAATAATGAACCAAATTCTAATTTTTTTCCCCCAGTTTGAAGGTCATTGAAACTAAGCATTATAACTTACTTTTCATTTTTAGCATTTTTAATCTCTACTAAGGGCATTTAAATGAGTTAATGCTTCAATCAAGTTCAGTCAATTTTTCCCCTTATATAATATAATTAACTCCCTTGGGAAATATAATAAATTTCTCTTAAAAAGGAATTAAAACATAATATTAACATTAATACATAAGATTAGAATATTTTTAATTATGCATATTTTTTTATTGTTATATTTATTAGTGTATAGGAGTGAACATTTGTTAGTATGTCTTTCATTGAATGAAGTTTCTTTTTGAAATTTTATCATTTAAATAAAATTTATTTTTAGGTCTCTTCTATTTAATCTACTATTTTAAAATAGGAATGATTTGTAAAAAATAAAGCAACAAATTATTGCTCAAATTATTAAATTATATCCAAGAATTTCTGAGTCATTTTTATAATGTCAAAAGATAGAAATAAAATATCTATACTAATGTTTTATTAAAACTAAATAAATTTTGATATGCCCTTTGGTTGCTAATAGTATATCTAATAATAATAGTAAAAATGCAATGACAAGTATCTTTGGTCATTTATAATAAATAGCATCTATATTATACTGCTACTGGATTTATGAATAGCTACTTAGCTTAAATTTAAATTTATAAATTTTATTAGTATTATTTGACTTTGAAAACTAAAAAAAAAAAATGAAAATTGTATTGAATCCATTAGAATTCAATGTAAATTATGTAAAAAAAAAGAATTAAGTGCAATTTTTATTTTTTAAGTGAAATACTTGTAATAAAATTTATAAAATCTTATATATCAATGATGCATTTTTTGTTCATATTTTTAGGAAGGGAATTAAGTTCATTTTTTTTAAGAATCTATTTTAGATAGAATTTTATGTATTTATCTTTATAAGAATTCAACTTTTGTACCTACAGTTCTATTTTATTCATTATCATCTTTTCATTAAAAAAAATCTATAACTTATTACATTGTCTGAAATTCCAAATCAAATGTTAAATATCTTGATGCTCTTATATATTTTGCTTAGTATTTCTTTGCAAATTCTTGAAAAAAATCTCCAAATAATTTATTATTTTTGTTTATTTGTATATAAAGTTTCATTGTGAGATTTTTATTCATCACAATTGTGTAAATTTGTAGAAAGAAATTTCTTTTCTGAAAGTGCTGTGATACTATTTTGTGTTATTTTCTCCTCCCCCACCCCTTTCCTAACAAAAGCCTAACATATAAACCTTATATATAAATATCATAATAATTAAAAAGTCTTATCATTGTTCATAAAATTTTCAAACTGTTGAAAGACTTACTTTTTCTTATTAGTAAAATACTAAATAAATTTTTAAATTATAATTTCAAAATTTAACTTTGATAATTAAAAACCAAATTATTTGTTTTAATAGTGTATGTATGATTAATTTTATGTTTCTTTCTATTAGCTGCTTTTTTAATTTATGAGAAATTACCTTAGCATTTACAAAAGGATTTGTGTTTCTTTTAATTTCATGTAATGTTAAAGAATATCAAGATTATTTCTTTCATTTTGATTGAAACTAATACCTTATTGTTTCCCTTGTAAGTTTCTTGGTCAGTATATTAAATTTTATTAATTTTTTTAAAAAAATTTCATGAATTCAACTTGGTACTTAGATTAGAAAAAAATATTAAACTTGCTCACTCCTGAAGTTTTTCCTTAGTGGTTGTATATATATATAGAGAGAGAAACATAATATTTCTATTATTTGAATGAGAATTTAGAGCTGTTTGGTAAAAATAAAATAATAATAATTTTGTAGAGTATTTTTATTCAGACTTGTATGCTTGAAAAGTGAATATGTGATGCCACATATAAAACAGGGAATTTTTGGGTGAAAAAATTGTGTGGTTTTCTAAACATGAGAAATACTTTTGAGAGGATATGTAGAATCTTATTCTTTCATGAATAAGAACTGTCCCATGATTTCCTACAAATAGTGAAAAACTAAAAGCTGTTAAAGACTTTTCTTACAAATTGTGAAAAATATAACTGTTCTCTGTACATAGTAGATCTAGTTAAAATTTTAATTTATTTGCACCTGTGAAACTTCTATGAAATTTTTTATGCTTATTTTAATGATGAATTTTATTTGAATCTCCATTTCACTTTTTTGTGGAATAAAAATAATTTCTTGATTTTCAGCTCAGCAAATAATTGTTGATTCAATTATTTTTTATTGCAAAGAGATTTCTCATATTATTATTGCTCAAATATGTTGTATATTTCCTTCATAATTGAGCTTTCTTGTGTTGTATATTAACAGAATTATATTGTGTATGATACTGAAAAGTTTTAGCTTTTATATGTATATACATATATATATTTCTTTTTTTTATTAGTGTAATCTGCTTGTGAATATCGCTTAGCATGATTGCTTTCATTTGTGTCTGTGAACATTGTTTTCTGTTTATAAGTTGAACATGATATTCAATAAACTGTGTGTGTGTGTGTAAGTATGTAGACTGAATTTGTAGAATGTTAGATGATTATAAATGTTTATATATATTGTGTATTTGAATGATTACTTTATATATTTACATTAAATAGACATATATATGGATATACATTGTTACTCCTTTACAGTGCCATTTATAGTTGTGCATTCTCATAGTATATTATATAAATATATGTGGGTTGGATTTGTGTCATATGAAAATGGGAATGTTTTCAAGTGATGATATAGTCTTCAAATTAAGTATGGCAGACTATTGTTATTTTGAAATGCATATAATGATCATTTTTAAAATACCTCCAAAACAATTCCTATATTTTAATAGGACTTCGTTGCTGTTTAATATCTTATTGTTTGTTAAGTTTAGTGTACAATGGTTTTTGCCTCTATTTTCTCAATTTTTCTTCCCAGTATTGAAATATTTATTTGACATATTATTTTATGGGTTAAATTATACTTTTAACCATAAAATTCTGTTATATAATTAAATGTACAAAAAAAAATTTAATTTGTGTTTACTTATAAAAATCTTTTTTTAATTAAAACTCGCTAAAGGTATGTTTTAGATTTAATTTCCATTTAAAATAAAAAAATATTTAATCATACTTACTTAAAAAACATCTGATTATCTATCCTTGCGGTTTAGATGGAATGATAACTCTGGAATTAAATCTATTTCAGAAACTCTCTCTGTAGATGTAACTAAATTTGATATTTTCAGATTCTTGTTCATATTTTAGTATTTGTTTACTATTTATTATATCAGTAATCTATTTTTTTTAAAAGAAACTTAATAATTTAATAAGTGTTTTGTACATTTATCAAAACACAAATACTTATCATTATAAACTTATCAAACACAATTTATTACAAGGTGCACTTTTTTTTCAGTAGTAAAGCTGAAATTACAGTGTGTGTATTGATAATGTTTGCATTTGTCTGGCCATTAAAGCCATCAAGTGTCAGAGATGAAAAAGAAAATGGATACTAAATTTGAATTTTATGGGATGATTTATCTTTTAAGTAGAAATGATGCTCTTTTCTTCCACCGATAACCCGTGTTAAATTTTATTCACTATTTTATCTTTTTGAGTTAAACTGACCTTGTGCCAAATTCACTTTGATTATGTAGCAGTTAAATTTTAACTTTTTTCCCCCTTTTCTTTTATACTGTAGTTTTTATTATTTAAATGTAATTTTATTAAAATAATATTAAATATTTGTACAGGTTGTCCACTCTTATTGTATCCCAACAATTAATTTCTGAACTGTTAGAAGTAGACATATAGCTTTGATTGATAGAATGACAAGATAACACCAATAGTTTTAGATGAGAAGAAGAATTATATTTTATTTTGTTTAAGTAAATAAATATATTTTTCAAAAAGTTACAAAATCTAATTTTTTATATGGTTCCCTGGTTTTATCTATAATATTTAATAAAATATTCTTGACACTGTAATGTTGTAAAAAAAGAATCAGTTGATATGTGATTAAAACTGACTGACTTATGAAACTTCGAAAAATCACTATTTTAGATTATTTTACCAATGAATTCAGAATTTTCAATGAGATTTTAAGGTATTGATTGCAAATTGAAATTACACACCTACTTATTATTTTTTCAAACTATATATTAAAATAATTTTGTATATGACCCCGTTTAAGTTAACAACTATAATTCAGTTAATTAAATATGATGGATAAGACAGGGACTACATAAAAAAGAATTTGTAAATTTATTTAGAAATACATGTTTTGATTCAAATAATGTAAAATATAATTCTACCTATCATTTAAAGCATTTTTCAAACTGGAATTATATGTGTATGTCTAATGGTTTCGAAATTAAGTATTGGGACATTATAATAGTGGATACCCTTTATATTGCATTTAGATTTTAAATTTGATTTAAAATGATATGCCAAAAAAATTCCTTTAGTGAAGATAAAATTTCGAACCTTTTATTCGAACTGTTGTATTATTACTACTTTTTATTCTAACTTTATTTTGAAATTTAGAATATTATTATATCATAGATCTTTAAATACATCATACTATTTGTTATTAAATAAGCCCAAAAACATAACTAATTTGAAAAAATCCTTAATAGCATTTAAGAAATTCTTTTAGATAATTTATTTAAACTCCCACCCCCAAGAATGATTTTAAAAAGGTTTAATGCCTTAAATATTATTTTAGCTGAAACTTTAATATTGTATTTATAATTATATCATATTTTACTGTTTGCTCAATATTTTATATTAATATTTTAATCGATTTTTCTTTGCATTCCATTAAAGTTTTTTGTAGAATAAAAATTTTATTTTATCATTTTGATTCATTTTTTTGAAAATTAAATGAATGCATTCCTTTTTATTAAAAAATCATCTTTAATGTAATATATTGGGGAATTATATTTAGTTTTATGCAGCAGCTGATCTGAAATACAGCGTTGTTTTGTCATCTTATGTAGTGCATTTATTAATTATGCATTTCATTCTTTAGTAAAAGCTATTGTAAAATGTTAGTTATGGAAAATATTGTACAGATTTTATGTATAAAATGTACTATATAAAGAAATATGTGTATGTGTTTTATTTTAGCTTCTAATTATTTTGGCTGAATTTATTAGAAACAGTAATTTGAATTCCAGGTGACTAAAGTTTCTTTTTATATTACTTTTTTGTTCTTGTGTGAAATAATTAGACTTGTTAATTTTTTCCCTATGAATGCTATTACTGAATCGGTAACGTGCAAATTTAAATTGGTGCTATTCCCTCATCCGACTTATTACACAATAATACCGAAAATAATTTTATTTGAAAACGGATTATAACCCTACAATGAGAAATAGGGCAGCTACAATAATGCGGTGCAATAATCGAGTGATCTGTCATCAACCAATCTCTTCAAAGTGGCATACTGATCAAGGGGCAAAAAGGTCTTTAAATAGCCCTGGCACTAATTCTATGTGATGCCTTTTGAGGCTAAGCTATAACGTATTTATGCCACTTTTTAAAGAGAAATATTAGAAAGTGTAGAGAAAATAATGCCATGGTTCGGGCGCCACTTATTCTTGTAAAACTGCTGGCAACTAGGGTATGTGTGAAAAAAAAATATTATGCTGTAGGTATCATTTGCCTTTGCTACGCCACTGCCCAAAGGTCAATATCTATCCTCAGAAATTTATCCTTTTTTTTTTTTCTTTTTCTGATGGGATTGGAAGGACATTCATCTATTAGAGCTGAAAGAAAAAAATTTCCTTATTTCGAGTATCAAACGCTATCAGGGCTCAGAAATTGAGCGCTAATTGATTAAATGTTAATTCGCACAAAGGCCTAAAGTTTGGAAAACCAAAATTTATCTTATTTCAAAGATTAACATCCCTTAATATCGAACCAGGCAGAAATTCATGTATTCACAATGTAATTAACGATAATCTTGGATTCGTGTGCCAAACTTGTTTTGAAAAGGAGCAACATTCAGACACTATTTGCACTGGAGAATCAATGAGGGAAATTGAGAAATACTATCTGGAAAACGTTGTTTTTACTAAGATCAGTTCCGTTTACTTTAATTGTATTTATTAACCGGTTCGAAATTTCTAACGGTACTTCCTAATAATTGAATTGTTGTTTACCGAATTTCCGAGAAAATGACGCTGGTCCCCTCATGGTCTCTCCATCCAAGCGATAACATAATTATCTGAGTGCTAATTGCTGAAAAACAGGTAAGTAAATAAACCACTGTAGTTGCTGTTGAAAGTTATAGTCTATATTGCAAATGATATTATTTTCCACACTCTGTTTCATGCTGTACTATCACAATCATTATCTGAAATTATTTTAGTTGCAATGGCTATTATTGATTTCACTCACTGGTATGATATCACCAAAATATCGCCCACCAGGCTCGTTTTCTGTGACTCTACTTAACATTTAACTCTTTTTTTTTTCTTCTTTTTTTTGCCATTAAAGTGTATTTTCTTTGTTATGAGCTGATTCATATTTTATCCTATACCCTCTGGCTTAATAAAATTCTTTTCTGTATTGGAAAAATCCTTGTTTTTTAGTAAAGTTTGAAAATGTTATATACCAAAGTGCCAATTCAAATTTTTTGAATATAATTTTTTTGTCATGGCTATTAAAGTGAAGTATTTAGATACTATTGAAAGCCAAAAACCGTAGCCTGGATACTTTTAGAATAAAAAATAATTCTTTTTTTTTTAATTGTATATTCCAAACTTTAGGCTCCTTCCGCCAACTAAAAATTCAAGGCATAATTTTTTTTCAATACAAAAATGCAACTTTAGAATTCGAATATCTGAAAATCTACTTTTTTCCCACCCATCCAATAAGCAATCTGTTGAAAACAAATGCTTAGATGCTTTTCTGATAATAAAGGTAAATATTGTATGCGCTTTGACGGTCTACAGAACAAGTCTTTTGTCCTAGAACTATTGAGTTTGGCACAGATATACTTTGAAGGGAAGAAATAGGCCTATTGGTGTGATTTGTTTTTTCAAAAATTTTAACAAATTGAAAATTAAAAAGATATACTCGTTTTCCCCAATAACCTCCAAAAATATAATTGCTCAAAAAACTTTTTTTAATACTATTTCAAAATCCAAAAAAAAAAAAAAAAAATGTCTTCTTAATAATAATACCTTTTTAATTCGACACATTTTCCAATATTTAGTTAATTTTTTTAAAAAAAATATTTATTTTCACAATTTTTAATAATAGATTCCAATATTCCTTGAAGTTCAAGCCATTTTCATTGTTTCATCAAATATTTTATCGTCTAATTTTTTTCCATTATTGAAAACTAAAGAATAAAGATTCTTTCTATTATCTCCACAGTTTATACGTGTCTGTGGGCATAAATAAATTCTTGGAATATACGAAATTTTTTTTTAAATTTAATATAAGTAGCAATAATAGCAAATTATTTGCGAACAAAATATGAAAAAACAAGTACGAAACTAAAGTAAGAATAATTTGAATAAAAAAATGCAGAGTTCCAAACGATTTTTATTTTTTTATTTATTTTTGAAGGAGCTCGATCAAACACTGGAACGTTGTCAATAAAAGAATAGAAACTTTTTCAGATTATTAACAGGGGAAGAAAAAGTGAAGCGCGGCCATAATTAAATGATGCAGTTTCTGGAGTCTAAACAACATGAAAAAAAAAAAAAAAACCATTCCATATTTTCGCCAAAAGTTGATTTTTTAGCGTAGTCCCTACCTATAGTTTTTCTATAGTTAAAATAATTTTTAAAAATTAAAATGAAATCTACGATCTTAAATTTCGAGTTATAGGAGAACATTATTATTTGTAAGTCATTATTTGTCTTAATTAATTTAAGTCATTAACCAGTTTAAACCGGTTTTAAACAATCACGAGACTTATCTATCGGTCTCTATCCCTATATATATAAAATGATAATTTTTTTAAACTTTCATTTTCAATTTTTCTAGCTGGCAAACAAAGTTTTGAAGCTCGACCGATTTCGAGATGTCATAGTTCTACGTCAGCCTTTGAAAACGCATCTGCTGTCAAAGAAGCATACGTAATAATAAATCAATACTGGTAGAAGGAGGTCAAGCTTTTAAAAGCGCATCTGCTTTCAAAGAAGCATACATTTCTGACAATACTTTGCATTACGAAAATGAATTTCAGACATTTCCATTATTTCATTGAACATTTAATCGCGTAATTTTCTTACGTTATTAAAATCTAAAAAAAGAAAAAAAAGAAGTATTTTGTTTATTATTATGGATGTGCAATAAGTACTATTTTAAAAGTTCACATCTTTCTATTCATTGTGCAATGCATCTCACTAATAGTCTGTCTTCTTATCTAAAAATATGGATTTTAATATGAAAAACGGGAAAATCTTAACTTCGATTAATACAAAAATTATCTGATAAAACTAAACATTTTTATCTAGAATATAAGAACATAAAATAGAATCGTTCAGTATTGAAGTTTTATGAGTGCTGTGGAATAGTTTTTATAATTTTTATTATAACTGAATTTTGTAAATATTTTTGTAGTAATATAATTTTTGTACATCTTAATTAGAATTATTTAGTAAAAATTACCCTTGATTAAAAATAAAATATTTAGTGCAGTCAAGTGAGCAAGTTATTTGAAGAATAATATATATTTTTATACATTCAATTATTTTGCGTGAAGGGAAAGTAAAGTTTAAAAATAGATACTTAAAAAAGTCATCTCTGTTTACTTGCGTAGTTAAATCGTAATTTTATATATAACATATTTAAAAAAGTATCTGTAAGCATACTGTAAATATAGAAATCTGCTCATTGTGAAAAATTGATAGCGGTCTTTTGAATTCAGCCGCCAACAATTGAGATATATCGACGAAATGGATGTGAAATCTCGCCAAAATATTTGCAATCTTACTAAAAAAAAATGTTTCGAGAATTTATCAAAATTATAGCTGCATTCTTGGCGTAGTCCCAGGGTCGCCAAGTAAGCCCGGAGATCGCTTTTTAAGGAAGTATTTTCATCATCAACCAAAGAAAAAAAACTACAGGATTCACTATTAGTAGCAAAAAACAAAGCGATTTGAATTTCATTTCAACAATAAAATATTTTGCTGTAAAATACTTTTAAAACATTTTTGAAATTTGTTTAAAAATAGATCTATATATATATGACAAAAAACTGGTATTACTGGAAAGACAATTTTTTGAATTAAAAAAAAATGTACAAATCATTTTTAGGCTGTTATATTTTTTGAAGTTATCGGGCGGTACTATCAAAATTTCGCTTAGTTTTTAATTAATTAAAGTTCTAATTAAAAAATTTTTAAATCTCTTCGAGATGTACATACTCACCCTTTAAAAATTATATATGCCAAGTTTGGTAGTTCTGGGTTCGACGTTCTGGACTGTGTTACGTCAACGCATGCACACACGCGAAGTTGAACCGTTCATCATTGAAGTTTAAGGTGATCTACAAAATATTTTTCATAATTTTGTGTAATAAATCACTCATTATTTAGTGAACACACGCATCTCTATTATTAGAAAATATTCATACACACACACACACACACACATCTTTATTATTAGAAAAATAGAAATAAAGGTAATCGTTTTCATTATTGCTACTTAAGTTTTATGCTGCTTTTTTGTTGTTTTTTCTATCATTGTTATATAAAAATATAAAGATTTTTAAAATAGTGTTGGTTCCTTTTTTTACAGTCTTATCAATATTTCGGGAGCTCGGTGAAATTAAGCTGGGACTTTGGCTTAATTTTAGGACATCTAGTGAGCTCGAAAACCGCTATATTAAGGAATGCGCTTTCATACTTTCATCTTTTAATAAAATACTTTTACTAAAGTCATTGAATATTGAGGTAATTACAATTTCAGAAGTAAGTAGTAATGAAAATTTTTGAAAGTTAGTAAATTTGTATGACATATTTACACAATGGCTGTTTTAATTTGACGTCTTTTTTTAATGTAAGCTTAATTTCTTTTATTGAATGAGATGAAATGTTTGGTGAATAATCCTCTAAAATATTACATAAATCATAAAATATATTCTGCAATGCATACAAAACTAAAACGTTGAATGTTCGCTCAGTCATATTTTTTACGAAAGTTCTTCGATTTAACATCCATATCAGTATTAAATGAATTTGAATCATTTGCTATTTAAATTTAAAGTTCTAATTTTAGATAAAATGATAAAAAGAGAGGAGTATAGTATAATGAATATAAATGTATGAGATCTTTAACCGTATAAACGCTGACCGCCCGATATCGTCCCTTCGACAGGGGCCTGACTCAGGCGCTTTAGGGCAGTTAAATGACTGTTAAACTTGATGTAATAATGAGTATAAAATGAGCAAACGACAATTTTTAATTTAAAAAAGGCATTAAAGGTTTATTTTTAATATTATGAAATTATTTCTATTTAATAAATAAAATGATGATGATTATTAAACGTAGTAGTAAAGTAGTAAGTTATTAATTATTATTAAAAAGACAGAAGTAGTAAATTTAAAAATAATAATGCATGCATTTAATAAATAAATATCGAAAATATTTTACAAATAAAGCAGCAATTTTAATACAACAGTTATGTAATGAAACTCGTGTGAGAATGTCGAAACTTATTTAACTAATGAAGCAAATGGAAATAATATTTAGTTTTGACTTCGAATTAATTAAAATAATTATGTATTATAATTGATATTTTAACTTATATTTACAGAAAAGTCAAGGGACCAAGGAAAAATCTGTTGAATTCGAATTTTAAAAAATTCAAATTAACCATATTCTACTGTATTTTTTTAAAAAATAAACAGAGCAGCAAATTATCTTTCCTTTCTGAAAAGCGTCAAAGCGGAAAAAGATCAAAAATACTCCAATGTATAAAAAAAACTCCCACTAAATAAGGGAAAAAAATATCATAAACCATTATAAAAGGATTTCAAACTATATCTTGACTGAAACCTTTCAAGAATCGGGAGTACAATGCATGTCAAGCTCTTTGCAGTCCTTTCTTAGCTTTGTATGGTTTCTCATTCATGGAAAAAAAGTCTGGTTAAGAAGATATAATCAGATTTCGAAAAGGGATTTGCAAATCAAATTTTAGGGAGATTAACAAATAGTTGAGTCAGTTATCTGTGAATTCAGACGGAAATTAGAAAGAACAGAAATATTTTTTTTGTGTGGATTTTTTTTACACGTGTTATATTATGAGGTATCAGTGAATTTAAAAACCGAACATATAAATTGATCATATCAACAAATATGAAATGAATTTTACATTTACAATGGAATTGAGCGCTTTTAAATAGCATGTACATATATACAAACATATAAAATTTGTCCCATTTATACATATTTCTGAGTGAGAGATTAATTTAAAAAAAAAGATGCATAAATTAAATTTTAATAAACATTTTCGATTATTACAAATTTTATACTACTCATGCAAAAAATTAATAATCTCTACTAATACTAAAGATGTGTTTGTGTGTAAGTTATTATTCTACAGGTTAGAACGTTTGATCTAGAATACCAAACTTGGCATATATATATAATTTGGGAGGATGAAAATGTGCTCATCAAAGTAATTTTTTTTGAAATTTTAATTATTCTTTTAATTGATTAAAATTTTAAGAAATTCTGACGCTTTTACATTATAACTTCTAAAATTGCTACAGTTCAAAAAAATTTTTACGTCATCTTAAAATTCAAAACATTATCTTTTCTGTGATTTCTAATTTAATATTCCTGCAAGTTTTTTCTGAATTTTAACAGTTTTAAAAAATATTTCTTTTCAGAATTTCCAACATTAGATTGCATAGTTGCTTTGAGAATCAAACCGTTTTTATTGTTTCATCGAATATTTAATTGCTTGATTTTCTGTCACTGTTGAAATCTAAAGAAGAAGGATTCTGTTTAATAATGTTATTTATGGAACGAATGATAAAAGGGGAATTACAATACCACGAAATTTAGATAGATCAGACATTTATGTTTTTAATAGCACTATGATGTCAGGAGACTGTTCTCCATTATAAAGGTTCATGTATTCAATGAACAGAACAAATGTTAGAAAATTAAATTAACCCAGTTTTAATGTCAGACAATTTGACAAAATCATAGTATTAAGCTATATGTGAAATTAGATATAACTAATATCCCCTGCGAGACAGCGATTTCCAAAGACGATTAATTTTAAATACAGTACAACTTTGTGATGAAACTATTTATAACTGTAAACGACATAAATGAGAAACGTATAAACGGAGCTTTATTGTAGCAGAAAAATTATGTTCAGTTACTTGAAAATGAAATTTTTGATAAAGGTTTATAGCATTTCTTAATTCTTCTTTACAACATTTCTTATTTCAGTTGGTCGTGTATTGAATACATAGACTACGAATTCAACATTCAATCCTGTAATATATTGTTTCTGTTATCAATGTCCTTATTTTTTTTCAACGAATACAAAGCCTACCACAGTGATGAATTAAAAATGTAAATCTCAATTCTATCATAGCCAAATCAATAAATCTCGCTCATCGTCTAACATAAATATTCCTTCTCTACACCTAGTTGACTTATGAACATAAAAATGCATCACGAACATAAAAACAGAGGATATAGTTGCCAGAACACATATTCCGAAAGAATATTTAAAGAAAAAAAATCGAAATAATTGCATTCTGATATCAAGCATTTATACAAAGAGGTATTGTAAATACATTCATATCAATAAATTGTAAGACTTAAGCTTAATGTAACAGTTTCTCGCCAAACGCATCACAATCGTGCCAATTGTCCAAAAACTCACTAGAAGTATGCAATCTCGGATGATTACCAGAAATGGTAACAAAGGCTTTTAGGGTTGCAATAAAAATTAAATTAATTCAACTTTGGCGACAGTAGCCCGATATTTTGCTATTTGATTTATTATTATTAATAATAAAAACTGTTAGTATTGATAATACCGATTATTATTCATACTGGCCGAACTTTTAAATCGGTTATTATTGATAGTAACTATAATTAGTATTAATAAGTATAACTTTATTTCAACAAAATTCATTAATTGCAGGATAAGCGAGGGAGCATATTTGATACTGTCATAATAGTGCCAAGCGTTTAGACTTTAAAATTTCTTTAGTATTTTGTATACACATTTCGTTGAATATTTAATTTCAGCAATCCTATGATTCAGGTGATGCCAATACCTTATCAATTTCACAAGTACACTTATTCCTGTTATTGGCTCGGCTGCCATATCCTACACTAGCTACCGATAGCGACCAGCTGTTTAGCTGGGAATATTGATTTTGTTTAATTTCAATCAAAATCTCTTAAGCATAATTTGATATTCTTGATTGCTCGATAAAGTATTTTTAAGCAGAAAATTATGATAAACATTAAAGCCATGATATGTTAGCAACCTTAGACTTAATCTGTTAATTGTGTACATAAATTTCCTTATGGAATCGAGATCAATGACATCAATCTGTCATTAAAAATGCAATTGTCTGGTTAATTATCTTTAAAATGTATATTGCTTTTCGCAGATCTGAGGTATCGGGATTTCACATAACAACAGAGCAGATATTTAAAAAAAACCCCATTTTTCCTACGTTTTCATCAACAGAACAAATCGCAGAATTAAATATTTCATGAGACAGCAAAAATAGATTAGAATTTTATTGCAACTATGAAGTATATTGATAAAAATTTAAAAAAAATTAAATATTCAGGAAAAAAAATGCTTGATGACTTAATTGATTTCGCTAACGAGACATTTCTTTTTTTTTTAATTTTAAGATGGTTTTTAATTATTATTATTTTTGCAATTACATTTTCGTGAATACGTAATTCAAAAATAAAATTAGGAAGAAAGAAGAATAAAATTTAGCTCTTACTTTTATAACCGGAATTGTACATTTGTATTGTGTTTTGAATTTTACTCTACCATTTGGTTTTAAATTTCAATAAATGCACATAGATTTTACTCTTTATATATTATTTTATTAAAAATTTTTTTTTTCAATATCGCATCTGCATTCTGAGAAGTTATAATTTTGACTACAGTTTTAATATTTACTTTCTTGGCCATGTTTTGTCCATTTCTGTTTGGTGCAGTTTAATATGTTATTACATATATTATAGTATTGCAATATCGCATATTATTGTATGTATCATAGTATTGCAATATTGCATATTATATTATTGCATATATTCTAGTATTGCAATATTGCTGGTTGGTTAGTTAGTTGGTTTTACTGGCCCAAGAGCCATATTTAGCTATGCTGCACCAAACATATGGTAGATAAACAGGATCATGGTAGCATAAAATAATATATAAAATTTTTTGAATATTAAAATAAATGTCCCTTATGTACATGAATAGAACTGTCTTTAAAATTGTTGAAAACAAGCACTATACATGTGAAATACTTGAATAAATTTAAGACAAAGATGAAAAGCAATAAACTGAGTATATAACGTCATACAATAAATGAAAGTTTTAAAACCAACAGATAACTACAAAATCGATCATTTTAAAATCTGAAGTTGAAAAGAAGATATATATTTATTTATATTTAGTTGGAATAATAATATGGGAGTATATTTTCTCCTGTTTGCGTGTAGTAGTTGGTAGAGGCGGAGTTGCAGGACAAGTGTCTTCAGATGTATTCTCTAAGTTTTCGGACATATTATATTCCAGTGTATCACCTTCCGATGCATTCAGTATTAGATTCCTGGGGTAATGGATCGCTGGATTTTCCCGAAGGGAGGATTGCTAATATTTGAGGCTCTGAATCAGCAGAACAAACAAGGGCTGGAGAGTTTGTAATCAAATCCGCACCTGTTACATCATTCGTTCTAGAATTGCCCTCTGCGGAAGCGGAAAGTTAAATCTTTCTAGGTGAAGTTTCAAGAAACTTTGCACTTTTTTTATCCAAATTCATTTTGTGAGACTCTGAAAGCTTCGGGGTTTTATAATGTTTCGATACTTTATCAATATTTAGTTTTTGATTATCTTTATTAATCCTATAATCCTTTTTGAGCTTTTTCCTGTTATTAACTGTTTTAAAATCAGAACATATTAGATTCTGAGTCAGTGGATTGATGGATTTTCTCTCTACATATAATGAGATTGAATGCTGCTATAAAAGATTCATCATATCTAGGGCAGGTCTCCGAAGGTTTGTACATTTTAAATCGAGCAGAGTCGGATGGCAGGACTGCAGATAAGATCTGAGTGCTTATGGTTCCGAATGTTTTATTCACCACAGATGCATAACTGACTCCTGGAAGTGAAGTGAGAGACTTAACAATGCGTCTGGTTTCGATGTAAGAAATGTCTTTTTTTACCTCCTCAGCAATCATTTCCTTTTCAAATTTCCAAGCAGAATAGGAACAGGAAAAGAAAGAACGAGAATCTTTACATTTTGCACATTTCTCTGGTTTAATACACGCATAGCTGTCATAACCAGCTTCCGCTCAGCGGGAGCTACTGAGAGTTCCACAGCAGGGAGCTTGTGAATGCCCAAAACGCTGGCATTTAAAACATCGCAGGGGATTTGGAAAATATGGTCTAACTGCCAATTTCATGTACCCCGCTTTAACTGACTTGGGTATTTTAGGAGAATGAAAAGTGCGAATTAAATGCTTAGTATCGACTTGTTCACTATTTTTTCTGATTTTGATACGACGCTCATGAGTAACACCAATTGCCTGGAAATCTTTACAAATTTGCTCCACCGGAACATGGAAAAGTTCTCCACAAGAAATTTCACCGTTAGAGGAGTTAAGAGATGCGTGTGGAGTAACAGAAGCAGGGATAGTGCTTAAAGAATTCAATTTAATGATTAACAGAGACCGAAATGTACCACCCGTCTAATGGGTCGCCACGCACGGCCAATATGTGGGTTTTTTTTGTTTTTTTTTTTGGCTGTCCATGAGAAGCAAGAAGCAAACAGAGCGGCGTCAGCTTCTCATGGAGAGCTTCCTCGCTTGCCTTCGAGGGATGGAAGGATCAAACAGACAGCAGAAGGCGTAGGGGAGAGTAAGCGTAAAATGAGTATAGACCCCTGGGAACCTCGGGATAGGGACACCCGTATTCACCTATAGTTGGTGAGCACCTGAGGGGTTGCAATATTGCGTATTATATTATTATATATATTATAGTGTTGCAATATTTCATATTATATTATTGTATGTATTATCGTATAGATATATTGGTGCAGTATATTATTCCTACTATACCTGATGAATCATTTGCTTCTCTATCTATTGATCTAATTTTTTTATTTCCTCGTATACGAAATATATAAAAATCTGGTAATTGTCAAAATTTTCGATCATGAGATTTTGAGGAATCTCGACGTTTCAGATCGCTCTGAATCTAAACCATCGTGACTAGTGTCCCCAAAACATCTTACTCCCTAATAAAGTATTATCACCCATTTTTCCAGCATAAAAATTGCGAACCTTTGATAGAACCGTAAATGCCACGAATTATCAAATTTTCATTTTCAGAAGCCCTCACATGAGCGTTTTGTGCTTCGCTGAATAGAAAAAAAAATGCGTAAAATTTTTTTTTCCGACTAATTGAAAACAAAATTTGACACATAAATGCAAGTTTACTTGCAAGATAACATGCCAAATTTCATTTGTCTAAAGTGTTGCCTTTTTGAGTTATCGAGTATACATGGTTTACATGCATGCGAATATACAGAACGACAGACGGTCAATCTCTTGATGAGTTTGGATCAAAATTTGTTAAGGATGTTAAAATTCTGTACCAGATTTTCTGTACCAGATCCATCTGGCACTTTATGTTTTGTAGTTACCTTTTACATTTGCACTCAAACGAACAAACCGTGTGGATTTCGCTCAAAATATGACCCAGTTTACCAATTTTGTATAAAGATCTCATGCCAAATTTCATCAGCCTAGCTCAAAGCATTCTTGAATTCTAGTGTTCATAGAGAAAAAAAAAGACATAATTCCAAAAATGTGTGTCTTTAAATCTGGGAAGCCTGAAACGTGAACTTTTGTCAAAATTTTGATGTCGAATTTTTTGCAGATTATACAATATTTTCTCTTTATATAGCGTCGTATACGAGAGGGAAAAATACATTTTTAGATTTAAAAATGCAAAATCTCATTAATCACGATAATTAAAAACGCTTTGACTTAAACTAATGAAATTTGATGTGGGACCCTAGAATAAAATTTTTCGATTTCTATCGCATTTTAAATGTAGTCCATCGAAAGGAAGTTTGTATTTCTACCCTGTATCTATTCTGTGAAAGAGGAAGCTAACATACGTAATCAGATAGCTAAAAAAATTTAATTTACAGTTTTGTTATCTAAAGTGATGATTTTTATTAGATTTGGAACCAAATCTGATAAAGTATTGTCTGACTATTGCACTATACTTTCTCATGTATATAAATACAATAACGCAAAAATGCCGTATTTTAGATAAATGCAACTTTTATATGATCTTATTACTATAACTGTAGTTCTGTGCCAGATTTTTGTTCCAACTAAATGAAAAGAAAGTTTCCATAAATTTGCTTCATTATTCTGCAAAGCATAAAACACTTATGCACCCGAAATAATTTAATACATATGACTTGAATTATTAAGATTTTATTCTTTGTGATGAAACAAAACTTCTTAAGAATGTTCTTTTCTTCTTCTTATAATGCATTTGAGAAATTTATATTCGAAACTAAAGTAACGCTATGTCCCAACCTTACTAAAGATCTGAGATATACGTTTAATATTTTTTAGAATACTTTCGCAGAATATTCATGGTATATTTTAAACTAGTCGCCTTTAATGCTACAAGATAGTTCATTGGGATTACTGATTGTTATTTCTTATTGTAAAATTATTTAATTTGTTTTTATCATTTAAGCGAATCATTTTTCATGTTTTGCATCTCGATTCTAAAAAAGAAAACATTTTTTCCTATCAGGATGCAAACGATTATTTTAAAAAATATAAATGCATTCTGAAAGAATCGTAGTCCTGTTAAGAATTCTTTTTGTAAAAGTGAAGTTAATATATAAGAATAAGTACATCTTTTGTAGTAAGTAAAACAATTTTCTTTTGAATTATCTCATTTTATTTTATCTGGAGTTCTTTTAGACCCCTCCTTCTTCGCGTTTTTTATCATTGGAATGAATTTCGATCTCTAAAGGCGACCTTGAATTTGTTCTTTATTATAGTTATTTAGATGTTAAAAATTCCAGTTAAATATTTTGCACAACTTGGTCTTACTGATTTCCTTTGTAAAATATTTTTATGCTTCAATTTTTGATAGACATATAATGCATGCTAATTTGGAAGCTATACACTTCTCCGTTCTTTGTGTTATACATTTCTCAATTTTCTGTCCATATTCCTATGAATCATTTATATAAGAAGAAAGAGCAACAGCGTTTAAAAGTGGACGTTTAAACTTTAAATATAGCTGTTAAATGTAAGTAAAATAAAATTTCAAAAATTTTATTAAAAGCAAGCCTAACACTGAAACTTACTTAACATGGAAAAATAAGTCGAATCTTGATATTTTAATCATCAGCAATGAAAAAAAAATATTCGAAGAAAATGAAAGCGTTTTGAGATTTATTTCAGTAATAAAATATATTGCCATAAAATTTGCATAAAATATTTTTTAAATTGATTAAAAATAAAAAAACAATTACGCAGCAAAGATTGGTATAAATGAAAGGATATTTTTTTTATTTTAAAATGATGCAAAAATTATTTTTGTACTATAAGATTTTGGAAAACTATTGAGAGAATCCCAAAATTTTGCTTAATTTTTAATCAATTAAAATTTCAGAAAATAGCACTAAACTGTATATTCCCACTTTCTAAAGTTTAAATATATCAAGAGTGGTAGCTCTAGATTAAACGGTTTGGTCTATAGAGAACCAACCTCCACACAGACTTATTCATCTATTTTATCAATAGAGAAAAAAATTGCTATTTTAAAATGGCGACAAACAAGCGTGATCTTTTTGAATCTGCGCAATCATCTGCATAGTTTGAAATAGCTTCTACCATGAATCTTTAGCGACATCTTTCTATAATTAAACCTTAAGATAAATCAAAAGGAAGAATGAAGATTGTAGAAGTTGGAATAACATTTTTGAGCAATAGAAGTCGTGTTACTCTGGTTTCAACACTTCATCGCGCAGATGAGCATTAATGAAAAAATAACATTAAAGATTGGTAAAACATTCTAAAGAATTCAGATGCAATGTGTCCTCTAAATCATAAAGCTCCGTATAAACTACCTTAAAAACAAATTATGTTGGAATAACAGAAAATTAAAATATTTTATAAATTTAACATTTTAATTGTTTTAATTTGTTTTCACCAATTTACATTAACAACGAAATCTAGAAGCTCTAGCAACATATATTTCTGACAGAAGAAGTATTTAGAAACGAGAGCAACGGCGAGAAAATATGAAATGCCTTGACATTTCTATCCCGCTCCTTACTTATCTCTTCTAAAATGGTGGCACAACGACCATTACCCCTCCTGCAAAATGGCGCAATTATTCCTTCGTATTAAAGTGTCCTCTTCTCTTCTCAGAAACTGAAACATCTCGAATTTTAGTTTTCTATTTACCTTTTTCTTTCTCCCGAGGAAAAGAAATCCCGGGCAGTGTGACGTACTGACACGTGTTGCGCCTCTCTTACCCTGCGTGTTGTTTCCTCAGCAGTTGTTCGACTTCGGGTTCCCGGTTGCCATGACAACAGTTAATACCAATCTCTTCCATCAAATGCATCATCCCACCGGTAGTAAGCAGTCCAGCCGGCCATGTTGAGGATTCTGCTGAAAGGTAATTCGTATTCCACCTGTTTTACCCGTTTTCATCTGCCCTTTTATTGTATTCATTTCGATTTCGTCTTCTTAAGAATGAAAAGCACGTATTCTTTTCATTCTCTTTTCCTACAGACGATTTTATGTTTGTAAAGAAGCTTTCTTATTGCAATTTTTGTTCTTTTATTTTAGAAAAATGATTCTTAATGAAATGTAATGAGAGTTTTTAAAATTTAAATGTTTAGGTGAGGGAGAATTATTTTGTGTTTAAAATATTGTTTTCCATTTCGGTCGAAAATGGGATTGGGAAGTGAATATTGGTTATTCATGTAATTCTATGTACCGAAGTTCATGAACTCGAGTTGTCGCGCATTTTAGAAGATTGGAATGATGTTGATATTCGGATTTGCTATTTTTGGAAAGAAGTTCAATTCGGTTCGCTTCAATGGCGATGCATTTGGGAAAGTTATTTCGTATAATTTTACAAAACTGCGTTTTACAAATATTTTTATTAATCTAATTTTCGAAAAATTTTCCCTTTTCTTCAAATTTTTTGTGAGCAAAATATTATTAGTAAAATAATATTTAATCATTTATTAAATAGAAGTTTTCGAACACAAATTTAAAATTTGTTCTGGGTAAATGATTTTAGATTTTTTAAAAAAATTCCGGGGGGGGGGATGGAGTTTTATTTTTTAAATCTAAATTTGAATTTTAGAATAGCTTCTGGAAATTAAAAAAATATTCGGCTAAAGTATTATTATATATTATAAAATATTTTTATACGGGAAATGGATATAACTTATGGTTAGATAAAAATGTATTACAACTAATTAGAATGTATCTTATTAGAAAATAATCAAAAGGTTGGTTCTGTGTGTTAATTAAAATCATTTATTAAAACAAACGAAGATAAAGAAAAAAATACTGAAGAGTATCTTATTTCAAAGTAAACCTTGAAAATCAGGAATTTACAATCATATTTGTGATTTAAACTTAAAATTTTAGATTTTACAATGATATTTATGATTTAAATCTAAATTTTAGATTTTACAATGATATTTATGATTTAAATTTAAATTTCAGATTTTACAATGATATTTATGATTTCAATTTAAATTTTAGATTTTACAATGATGTTTATTATTTAAATTTTACAATGATATTTGTGTTTCAAATTTGGTTTTATTGTTTAAATATGCAATTTTACACCCATAATTTCTTTTCAAGTTCTTGTAGATACGTTTGATTTGAAAAAAAATTCCCCTAAATTTAAACCAGTGTTCTATCACAATAAGAAGAATTACTGACAATAAGAAACTATAAAAAATTATTTCAATTTCTTTTCACCTCCTTTCAATTATAAATTATTTTAAAATTTTATAAATTAAAAAATAAGTCAACGATTGCTTTAAAAAACTTATTCAATTTCATTTTTGCATTCTATACTTTTCTTAATTTTTGAAAGTATAATTAAACTATTCTAATTTTAATTATCATAATTTAAATTTTGAAATTTCAGCTACGCTTAACTATATAAATTAAAATTTGATATATGTATTTTCTGGATTTGTTTCTCAACGAAATAAGCTTAACGTTTTGATATTTCTATATCTCTGAAGAATACGGCATTCATTTTGAATTAAAATAGTCATTGCAGATAAAATATATAAATCACAATTTTACAGAAAAAATATGTAAATTATAATTTTACAGATAAAAATATGTGAATTACAGAATTAGAATTCTTTCAATTTTGAAATACTAATATTAGGAAATACGATTAATACGAAACATTTTTCTAGAATAATTTTTACTATTTTTATCTGAATACTTAATTATCCTATTTTCATTAATCTCTTATACATTTATAACTCTATACTTTACTCTATATATAATATATATTTGGTAAATACACGATATACATAAATATAAATATCTTTTCTTTACATCTGATTTAATTTCCTATCATTATTACCAATGACTTATTAAGGATGACCTATTTTATTCTCAATTTAATGTAAAAAAGCTATCATTAAAATAAATTACTTTTAAAAGTCAAATATGTAAATTTGTACTCATAAAAAAGATAGGTCATCAACCTATTGTAATGAGTTATATCCTTTTGTTTTAACTAATTAGTTTTTAAACCTAAACCTAAACCTTTTGTTTTAACATAAAAATAAATTTCAATTTTCCTTCACCATAAATAATCACACGATAAAGAATGATTCATATATGTTGTAAAGACAATCAGAAAGGCTTTCGAATTTTTTTTACAATTCATATTAATATAGAATAAGTTTTAGTTTAAATCGTTCATTTGGGAATGAAGCTTTTATTAATAAATAATTTCTAGTTACATTGTTGTTTGCGTCTATATAGCCAAGAAAGATTTTTCTTTAAATCAAGAATACATTGATATTTATTTTAAATTACTAAGTAATTTTAATAGCTAAAAATTGATTATACTCCTTTACATTTTATTTATACTTCTGGTTTAAATACTAGTATTTCTAGTTCATTTAACATTTAAGTAATAAATTATTCAGCGTCTTAGCATATTGATATATAATCCCATATAACATGAAGACTAACTTTTCGCATATGATATCCTTTAAATTTTTTTTTTGCCTTTTGTAGTTTCTTTTCTAAAGTAATTTATCAAATGCAATGATAGTATATTAAAAGCGTTAAAGTAAAGGAAGAATTTATAACTAAAGATTTCTTAACATTTTTTTAAAAATTTCTTATGAATAAAAATGTTTTTTACTTATATTTTCAAAATAATGTTATATTTTTAACAGATAATGTTGATAGATTGATATATTATCTGTCATTTGTGCCATACAGCTTGCATGATAAAAAAAATCTTTCAAAATGCACTGCAGGACAGATTGTTGCGCCTTGAACTATTATTTGGGCATTTAGGACAGCAAGTGTTCAATAAGAAAATGTTTTTCATTATTTTAATAATATTTTCAAATGTTTTTCAATATTTTAATAAGATTTTCAATTTAAAATTAGTTTAGATATGATTATATTTTCTTCAACGGCTATTGAATATATTATCACATAAACATAACTTTTACTTCATTTTAAAATTAAAAAAATAAGCTTTTAAATTATACCCTTTTTATTTTCGTACATTTTTCTCTACTTTTAATAAATTTCAGAACATACTAATGTACATTGTATACATACTAATGTATTGCTAGTATTTACTACAGTATTTTCAATTTTGTTAACTATTGAATTTTAACTCAAGCTCTCTGCAAACTTATTAAATACATTACTGTGGTTAATTATCTTTGTTCAATAATTAACAGCAAATTTTTAAAATGAAATAAAAATAAGGGAATCAAGTCTAAAACAATATCAAGCTACGATTTATCAAAAATAAAATAAAAATTTACGTGGAATTTTGTTTTTAATACAAAAATTATTCAAGGAAAATTTTATTTCATCCAGTTAATTCTCGATTTAATTCAAACTTTTAGCAATTAGTTTGACTTCATTTTTAAAAATAAAAAGAGATTGAAAAATGAAGATTTAAAATCATTAAATAAAACATTTTAATTTTCATCCGGATTCTGTAAAATTCTGTAAAATTTATTATTTTTTCTTTTTTTGTTTTCAAAATTATTTCTTTGCTTTATTTTTGTAATTAATACTTTTGTTTAAACTTTATATTTATTTAAATGATAGTATTTATCTTCTACAAGTAAAAATTGTATTTCAACATTTTTCTGACTATTTTGATGTATTAAATTACTCGGTTGCATAATTATCATCTGCAATTATTAACTGTTAATGAAAAATATCTTTTCCATTTAAATATGCGTTAATTAATATGACTATTTTAAAAGTTCATTTTAACTCTCTAAATGGAATTTTTTATGCATTTGGTGTTGAATTTTTAGTGTCATTATGTGTCATTTTGGTGGCAATAGCCGCTAATTCCATACTGAAGAGAATATGGATAAGTCATGGAATTATAAATGAACCACGTCCGAAATATGACATTATTATCGGTAAGTTTTCTTTTTTATATTTAAGTAATTTTTTGTAAATGTATTTAAACATGAGGAAAAAAATTAAGTAATCGCAATATATTTTATAAAGTGCTGATTTTTAGAAGCAACATTTATATACAAATTATATGGAAGATCATTCATGTTACCTAATTTTAAGTATGCGTACATATGATTTCGTTGGTGTTACTTTAAAATAATGAGGAAATGTTGCTAACTATGTATTATCCATTTGAGATATTTTACAATAATATTATGATAATGTAAAATTTAATTAAGATTCACAAAAATTCATTTATTATAATTCATTGTAGGTAGTATTTAAAATATAATATAAAAATATAACGATGTGATATAAGTAATAATGATTATGATAAAAAAATGTAATTATAATTTTCATAAAATCATTCATCTTGAGAATAGTGCTTGCTTTTACTTAAAATCGTCAATTAGTAATTAGCAGAATTATTGATAATATTCTAATTTTTCAAAAGTTTTTATCATATGTCATTTTAGTAGCTTTTGAATTTTCAGATTCAATAAAGAGTAAAATTATTCAAATAGAATTGGTATTAGTAGTCAAGAAAGTGATAATGGACCTTGAAAGCAAAAGTAATAAATGATAGCAAAAAAAAAAAAAAGCTGGCAATTGTGGAATGTTTTAAAAATTTCTATAGTGACTAGAGAAAAAAAAACTATGTTAAAGACCTAATGAAAGCTAAATTTGAGTCTCTTCTACAGTTATATTCTGTAAAACTTAACTATATGACGAAAATGAGCCCTATTAATTTGCTTGAAACAATAATTATTCTGAAAAAAAGTAGTAATAAAAATTTAAATGAAATCTACGATCGCAAATTTCAGGTTATCATGTTCAGTACATCATTACTTTTTAAGTCATTATCTGTCTTAATTAATTTAAGTCATTAACCAGTTTAAACTGGTTTGAAATAATCACGAGACTTCTTTATCGGTCTCTATATATAGGTATATACTATATATAATGATAATTTTTTAACTTTCATTTTCAATTTTTCTAGCTGGCAAACAAAGTTTTAGAGCTCGACCGATTTTGAAATGAAATAACATCTATGATGTCATAGTTCTACTCAACCTTTTAAAAACGCATCTGCTGTCAGAGAAGCATGCGTAATAATAAGGCAATACTGGTAAAAGCAGGTCAATTTTTTAAAAACGCATCTGCGTAATAATAATGCAATACTGGTAAAAGCAGGAAAAAAAATATATGCGATTAAAAGATAATGATGAAAATTGCCATTTATGCTTTGTTCATTGCCTACGCGATTTCGAACTTCTAAACCCTCTAACCAAAACAACATCATGTCCTCACATGATGAAAAAAAAAAAAAAACTGGAATACAACTTGAAATTAAAGAGTTCACTTAGACTTCCGTATAATTAGTGCATATTGTGATACAATGATAAGAACGAGGTATGATTGGAAGAGTATAAATCTCTAGTTAACTAAGAAAAGATAAAATTTTAGCATTGCTTAAAAGAGTGCAAATAAGTCTAGCATTTCCTGAAAAATTCCCCACTAAGTTGGAAATATTCCCTGTTCATGGAAATCTAACAATAATTTTCTTTACAAAACTGATTAGAATAAATTATTTAAAAACTTATGAAGTGGTGAAAAATTAGGACAGTGCAAAAATAATGTCAGGATATATAATGTTTTTGAAACTGAAAAAAAGGAAATTCATTATAGTTTTTTTATGAAAAAATTATGGTTTTCCACAGCGTAAAACGATATGTTCATCACAATACAAATAAACCCCATCAATCACGTTTAACATGACAATGAAGTCAAACATGTTGCTTGTATTTCAAGTTGTTGCCATCATACGGAGGATCAAAACGAGTTTAATGATATACACATAATCTAATTTGAATTCACTCGAATATTTGTGAGATGTAATCGACGGTCAGATCAAAATTTTCAACATGAGAAAAGATATATTTTGATGTTAAAAAGATATAGAACAAAATCTCTTCAAACGCATTAAAAATACTTGCAACAACTTTATTAAAATGCCTTAGAGAGAAATCCGAATTTTCTCACATATCATGCTAGTAAAATGATATTAATTTGATAGATTATATTTCTCTTTCAAAGAAATTTCTACGTCTCAGTTGTGGATAACTATGCGATCTTTGGCTTCCCTTTTGCATAGCTATATTTTTCCCAAATATAAAGCTCATTTGTTAAACTTTTTTAAATGTATGAATATAAATATATTCCATAAAGATTTATAATTAAAATAACAATCATTTTTACTTTCTCACATATGTAGTACAGAGAAAGTATAGTAATCATCAAAACATTCGAATTCGAGTTCAGCTTGGAGATTCGAAGTCGATTTCGTTTTAGACTTCCCTGAGTTCGAAAAACAAATTTTTGGAAAACGTCCCTTCTGTATGTTTGTCTGTTTGTGACAAAAATAATTCAAAAAGGCTTTGAGTTAGACGATTGAAATTTAATACGCAGTCTTTATTCCAAATTTGCAAATTTTTATAAAATTTTGAGTAAAATCTATTCAGAGGAAATTCTTCCTTCCGGCTGTTCGAATAGAAGTTAACACGATAACTACGAAACAAATAGAGCTAGATAGGTAAAATTCGGTACATAAATTTAACATATATATTCTATACACCTACAAATTTTGAGCCAAAATTCGACAAAAGTTTATTGTCGATCTATACTTTCATATACATGCAAACGTGATATTAAAAAAATGCAATAACTTAAATATAAGAAATTTGGTATGTAATTTTGTGATTACAAGTGCAGTTTTGTGCCAAATTTTTGTTTTAATCAGTTGGGGAAAAAAAAAAACATGCGTAAAACGCAAATTCTATTTTCGGATCCTATTTACCGCGTTCCAGGAATTAATCACCAAATAGCTCGCCAAGGATGGCAGAATAAATTCAGTAAAAATGCTAAATTCACGCCAAAAGTTAATATTTCATCTATGCCAATGTCTTTCAAGGCGCTCTCTGAGAATATGCGAGAAAGTGGTGGCGAAACCACTTCTGTTGGTTACATATCAGATCTGATTACTTATGAAATATTGCAATTCAGTCTATGTCTTACATCGTGAGGAGATGCGAAATTAATTTTAGAACCAGAAAACAGTTCCAAATTAGAAACGCTTATTAACCCCATTGTATTTCAAAAGGAAATGACCTGCTGTTTTGAATTTATATCTCTCTCTTCTTAGTTGGTGCAGGATCGTCTGGATGCGTCTTAGCTCGACGTCTTTGGGAAAAGAGTAATCTGTCTATCTTGGTGATAGAGTCGGGAACGACAGCCCCATGGATCAGCATCATCCCTTTGCTCGCCCCGGCACTACAGGGCTACACAGCGGACTGGGCTTACAAAACAGCCACGCAGACGCATTCACATCTTGGAACGAATGATCGAGTAAGTTGAAGTCCTTTTTAAGATGCAATCTACACTTCAGTTTGAGGAGGTCTTGGTCTAAAAACAGAAGAATACGTTCTTTTCTCTCCAAGACATTAGGAGATAAGATATCTAACCTGTCTTCTATTCTAGACTAACCGCATCAGTTATACGTATCAGAATTACACATGTGTTGATACCAGATTGTCGTCTCTCTAAACCAAATCGGTCTGATAGAGATAGATAGAAGGATTGTTTCCATTGGTTTGATTTTTTTAAATGATCTAAGAAATAAAGATTGATTGATTTAATTCACGAAAAGAATGAGCATTTAATAGCTTCATAGCGCAACATCTATACCAACCTGTGAGGAAAAATGTAATTAAAGAACATTTCATCGGAAAGAATATACATGACACTAACTCGGAACATATATTCAAAGTTCTGTTTTATAGGGAGAGTTAATTGATTTTGTCACCTTAATTATAAAATATTTCCTTTCATTGGGGTATTTTACGATCATTGATCATCTCATCATGGACAACAATAAATTATCAATGAAAAAAACAGTGAACATTATATACAGTAGTAGTAATAAGGTTATGATATCTATAAAAAATTTAAAGGTAAAAAAATATTTTTTTAGTTTTATTTATTATGTGTAGTAAAATTGATCTCCATGAACTCACTGTTGATGTGTAGTAGTCACTGATTATATCTACCAATTTAAAAAAATCAATTCATCTGATACAATCCTATGTAGTGAATATGATGTTTATTAAAAGAAAAAATGCTTACGTGAGTTTTTAAATGTGTTCTTTGTATTGTAGATAGAAGGATTGTTTCCATTGGGTTGATTGTGTATAATAGAAATGTGTATTTATGTGAATTTCCATTGGATAGATTGTAATAGAAATGTGTATTTAGAAGTCTAGGAGATTTAGAAAATGAAAATAAAAGATCATTTATTTTCAATTTTGATTGATTACATATATTCAATTCGACCTCTATTGAATATTATATCTATGAATGCAACATTTGCAAACAGTTTTCTACTGGGAGAAGTGTAAGTAACACTCCTCTTTTGCTAAAGAGAGCGGAGAGTAACACGGTATCTATATTTATAAAATAGATAGATAATCGAAGATAATCCAAGTAGCTTAGTTCGATAGATTAAAATAATTTGAAATTGGAATCTACACTTGAATATTTCTTGACTTTTGCTTTAGAGGGTTTTCATAAAACTTTTAGCTATTTTAGACTTTTAGATAATCATTGTTATTTTAATGAAATTTATGTTCAAAACTAATCATTCTTATCGTATCTATATTTGATATTTTGTAGAAAATTTTACTTTTATTCTAATCTTTTGTACTCTATGTATTCCTCGCACAAGTATAAGAAATTTTTCATTATATAAATAAATACAGTATAATCGATCATATAATTCACGGAAAGGTGTACATACTAGGGACATAATTATAGATTAAGTTACAAAAAATTGTAAATAGATTGCGGATTCTCTTTATGATTTGCTGTCAATCTGATCATTCAAATAATGATGGATTTATACTTGTTCCACTAAAATTAGCGATGCATAAGCTATTAAAGTTTTTCTCCCTGCAGTAAAGATGTGTAAAAATCTTTTTGAAATGGAATATACAGAGGTACTATATACAGATATACTATATAGAGAGGTTAAAGTCATACCGTTGTCTCAAAAGCTATTAAGGAGCTCCAATGTTGCTTTGATAAACAAAAAAATCTCGCACTTCTTCATTGTCAGGAATCCTTGGTTTATAGATTAGAGTAAATCCAAACAAATCAAAGGTATAAGAACCTCCTTTAAAAATCGTATTTATCACGAGATTCAACGGAGAAAAAAAGTGGACTACAAAGGAAAAGACTCTTGAATCAACGTATTGATTATGAGTCATCTACAAGGCAGCCATAAAACAGCTCTTCCCTGTTTAGATGCACCTGCAGCTAAAAATAATGAGCGAAATGAAGCCAATTATGCACAATATCGAATGCATGGAAGATGAATTCCCAATAAAAAAACAATTTCCCCCCCCCCTTCCTGAAAAAAAGAAAAAAAAAGCATAATCAAAGCAACAACAACAATATAATAACAAAAGCTACCGATGAAAGAGATTTCGAGGCTATTACAACGAAAATAATGAAATCAATGTTTACAACAAATGCATGAAAAATAGATTACACAGAATGTCATCAGTGTTCGAATGATGAAAAAAATGCACATGCAGAAATGATTGACATGCAGAACGGAACTAACAGAAAATATTATTTTACTAACCCTTTAATTAGCAAATAATTAAAAAAAATTGTAGTAAAAATGATTTTGGCGGCACCTACTAAGTAGGATATGAGTAATATATTTAATATATAGAGAGGTATGTAAAACCTTTTTAAAATGCTTCGATTTGTCGCCGACAGATATGCGCTCGAGCTATTGTGATGCAATTCAGGATGCCAAATATTTAATATTTGAATGCACCAAATTTATTCCTGAAAGACGTAAACTTAGGAATTGCCTGCTAAGGAACAATATAGCTTGGGCTCCTCTTTTATCTGCTATTGTATAGAACAAATTTTTCATTTCCTATTGTACGTATATTAATAGTGCTTTTTCCTATATCATTTAGACTATATTTCTATGTGTTTCATATATATTTTTATGCTTTATATATTTGTATTTTGAATATTTTATTTTTATTTGATCATGTTTCTCCATTGTATAATCTTATTTACTGTATGTTTATTAATATGCGAGCAATTGTGTTTTATTTTTTGCTTGTGTTTGTGTATTTTCTTGTTTCTCCATTTTTTTCTTTCTTTTGCATTTGTGCCTGTGCTCTTTATATTTGAAATTTCTTCTACTATCAAATGAGTGCTGACTTACGCTTATTAGCCTGGTGGTATACTTGTTGGCACAGAAGGTGTTATACCTAGAGACTCAAAAAATATCTATAGAAATCATTTTAAGTTATTATTTATAATTTAATTAATTCTTAAAATTTTTATTTTAATTTATTTTAATATATAAATATGTACATGAAGGCATGCTTAAGTTGTACAGCATTGTAAAGCATATGGAGTTGCATATATTCCATAAACGCTAAGAAAAATGTATGTTACTTCTGGAAACCGTGACAAATATAGAATTAATCGACATTAGAGTTGCATTTTCTTCATTATGATCTTTCCTTCGTGTACAAGAAATAGGAAACTTTCTCTTTTTTCCCCCCACTTTTTTTTGAGAAATTCGTTTCCCCGTACCTTTCCTAGTCTTCATATGAAATCTGATTTCATTCTGCGCATTAATTTTAGAGAAATAGGGAAACATTACCAAATAGGGAAACTTTAAATGAGCAATTCTTGTATGTATACAAATTTATTTCGTGTATCTCGGAAACGGCTCTAACGATTTTAATCAAATTTTATATTTAAATAAGGTTTTGCTTTTTATGTTCCTCTGCATAGGTGTCTTTCTTAACCCCCCTCCCAATTTTACATAAAAAAACCATTTTTTATAACTACATATTGACATGCGGCTATACATGATCTACATAAAAGTGCCAGAGATGGAGTAGTGGTTAAGGCTTAAGACTCTCACGCATTTTTCTCATATTCAATCCCGCGTTTGCAATTCAATTAGATTTCATTTCAAACGAACAGTAAAATAGGATTTTATTTACAATTTTTTTTAATCCTACCGCGCGAAGTTCGGTCTCCCAGATACTATATTTTATGGTCAACCTCTAATTAGTATTTTGTCCGTAAAGGATTAATATGTCAGAACCAAAATTTTAGTTGAAATGTTTCTCTTCAAAACAATAATTACTAATATTTCAATTTTTCAGCAATCATCCTGGCCTAGAGGCAAAGTCTTGGGTGGAAGCAGCGTGCTCAACTACCTGCTGCACATGTGGGGAGCTAAGGCAGACTTCGACAATCTGTGGAACAATTCTGGTGAAACAGGGTGGGACTTCGAATCCGTCCGTCACTACTTCAAGAAATCAGAGAGCTTCCAGCGCGTCTCAGGAGCTTCCAAGACTGGTTAGGCATCGTCGAATTCCTCATCGTATGTTGTAAATCAGTGGTGGACTCTTTCTCTTTTCCTTCTCTGCCTAACTCTCTTCTTTCTCCTTCCTTCTATTTTCCCTTGTGTCTTTGTATTGTTTTGATCTGTATTTTATAATCATTTGACGACTTGTGAGTACAAAGTTCAATTTAAATTCTAGATGTTTTGTTTGATGTGCAAAATAATTTGTTTCATGTGTTTTTCAAAAATTTATATTAAGAACTATACAATTTCAAATTGTTATCGATTTATATAAAACTGAATGTTCGTTTGCATGTCTTTTATACAAATATACTTTTTTTTTTATCTTGATGAAATTTTTCACAAGTGCACTTCAGAACAAGGGAAAAGTCACTATCAACTTTTCGTAGTCCAACTATCAACTTTTTGTAGTCCAAAAGTTAATAAATTTGTAAATTCATTAAAAATGAAGCAAAGTATTTGGTGTTGTTCAGCTATATCTTCTGAAAACATTATTTCACAAAAATGATTTTTAAATCCTCTTAAAACTCAAAAGACCACTTTTTTATTGATATCAGTTTTATTTTCATACAATCATTTTTCTAAAGACAATGTTTTTTATTTCCCACCAATAGCATCAATTGCATTGGGATATGCATTTATAGAATTCATTTTTCAGATGCATCAATACATTTAAACAAAATAATCTTGATGTCCATTTCACTAAAATGTACTTCGAAACTTTCCCAAAATGATTTTTTATTTATTTTACCTCAATAAACAATTTACTCTCATATTCATCACTATCCAGCATTGGTTATCAATTAGTTCTCCATGATTAATATTTATAAAAAACTGAATCAACTATTTTGTGTAGCTTGGTTATAATGGCATTCTCGGCAAAATATTTTTATATTTCAAATTTTAATATGTATGCACTACTTTAGAAGCGTTACGCCATTTTGTTCATTGTGCTATATGCAACTCCATAAAATTTATGTCTATATCTTTATAGATTCACTTACATCATAGAAAAATACAACTGTGCTTGAAAATGGACGCAAGCATTGGTCTGTTGCCTGATTATGAATTTAAACATTAAATGTATATAAAAGAAATTCTTAAATTTTATTAAAAGCACGCTTTATAGAGAAATCTATTTAACATGAGAAAATATGCCGAATCTTCATGTCTTTATCATCAACAACAGAAAAAAAGCCAGAATAAAAGTCTAGTGGCAACAAGAAAACGGTTTGAGTTTCACTTCAACATTAAACTACAATGTCGGAAAATGCACATTTTTATAAATTACGTAAAATACAGATTTTTAAAAATATTAATTAAAAGTAAGAAAAAAACTATAGGGCAAAAAATTCGTATAATTAAGAAAAAATATTTCGAATTTTAAGATGATTAAAGAGACTTTTTATGCTGTAATATTTTTTCATTTCGGTTTCGTAGTAACTCCTTTTATAAAAATGTTTTAATATAACGAGTTTTGCGCAGCATAGCCTTGGTGACTTTTGCACTGGAACTCGTAGTAACTCTGGAGGCAATCGAATGACAATGTATGTAAGAAGATATTGAATTTTGAATGGGTATCGTGCCATCTGATACCTTTCCAGTGGGAGATTAAAAATAATCGTACTTCTACTTTTTTTAAGGAAAAATTTTGCATTGAGTAGTTCGATAATTTGCTACTTTCTATTTCATTGAGTTTCATCAGTATCATTAAGTAATTATGAGAAATATTCTCAAAGGTGTGTGTATGGGGGAAGGGAAGGATGTTATTCGGTACTGAAATGAGTAAGAAAACTGCATATTTTACGTTCACACCAACACTAAGTAGGGCCATCGATAAATTACTTATATAAATGGTGCCGGAATGCTTTATTCATACCGATCAATCTATCAACTTGTGTTTGATTTCATTCTTTCAGGAATAAGAGGGGATTTTGGACCCATGCCTGTCACAGAATTCGACGCTTCGTCGTCTCCATTGGCCTCTGCATTTTTGGAAGGATTGTCCTCTCTTGGCATTAAAATTGGCGATTTGAATGGTGAAATTGAAAATGGAGCCATGCCTTCACAAAGTAAAGGCATAATTTCTTAATTGTCCTTGTCCCTTGGTGAATATTATTTAACGAACATTTTCAGGCAAAAATGGAAAGCTTTTTTTTTCAGAGAGAGAAAGAGAAAGTTTTATATGGTGATAAATACTTCTAGAAAGACTCGATTTTATTTTAGTATCTATGTTATGAAAATTGCTTCAAGTCAAAGAAAAAGAGTATTGAATTTCTTATTATCACAAGATATTGTAAGATATTGCCACGACACTTTTCTATATTCTGAATGCCTTACATTATCATAAACATAACAGTATTATGGGGCATTTTGTGCTATTAAAAATTGAAGACCTATATGAGTGAAAGACATATATGGCTTCAATTATTATATCCTCCACAAAATGCGCATAAAAAATTTCTCATTTTATTTTTCACCCTCTTTTTCCTTACAATAAGTCTCGATTTCACCAGGAAAGTCTTTAATTTTATTTAATTGTCCTGAACTGAACAAATGACTTGGATATTAGCTTTCTATTAACATACATTTATTTCCTAATCAAAAATTATATATATATATATATATATATATATATTGTGTATGATTAAAACAGTCTTCTAAAGAATTCTCTTTTACAACTTTTATGGTCCAACAATGTCTTTAATATAATTACTAATTTCCCTATTAAAGGAAATAATAGCAATTCAGTATCAAAATTTCTGTGAATATATACTTATTTTCCTTGTGTGCGAACTCGCATCATCGGAGCACATTTTTACTCTCACTAACATTAAGTAAACAAAAAGAAATCAATTGTTCGATATTTTGATATATCTTCATCTACTTCGTGAATTCAAAAAATAGATTTTATATATATATATATAACATATTTTTATCAAAAGTTTGGACCATAAACATAAAAAAAAACACCAAATCAAAAAAGGAACTAACTCAGCGAGTGAAATTTGGATATTAAAATAAATTTATTGGCATATTTAAATTGTAGATAACAATCTTTGTATCTACATTTCTGTAAGAAATATTCCTATTGGAAAAGGTATTGTTCCAAATACATAATTGATTCTCTTCTTACTATGAAACCCAGAAAGCATTATATGAAGAAAGAGGATTTCTGTCGGTTTGTATAGGAATGAATGGACACAAATAATGCAAAGAAGTCCAATGCAAGAAATAAATGTGAACTAAAAGTTAAATTTCTTAACATAGAATTGCCTTGAAAAAAAATCTTTACAACGATGTTTGTAAATAATGGATCATAACTGCGTCTATCATTAATAATATCTGCTTCCCAGGGGTGATTAGATTACAGTTTAAAAATTGTGCATATATATATTGGAATTCCGAGGGCTTCAAATTGTGGGTAAATAATGCTACAAATAGTGGGTATTGTGGGTAAATAAAGCTATGAAGAAGCATTTGACCACGTTTCTATACAAAACAAGTTATGTTTTGGTTTATATAGAAAAACCAGTTATGTAACCAAAGAGAAAAAGAAAAATTAATTCGAATTTTTATTTGCTTAGGTAACATTTGGTACGGATGGCGAGTGTCTGTTGTAGATGCATATTTAGATTCCATTTTGGACAATGCAAATATCCATTTGCTGACAAGTACCCAAGCTATACAGGTAACGTATCGTTGCATTTAATATAGTAAATTCATTGTTTTTTTATTGCTAAGATTCCCCATTAAAATAGTACATCTATGGTATTTGTTCCCTATTAAAAACAGCGATATTTTTAAGAAATTACTGCCAAATTGTATGTTCTTTTTATCTTCTTCTTCCAAGATGTTTAAATGTATATTTTTTGATTGGATAATGAATTAGTACTCTACTTAAAATTCTTTTTAATAAACAAATATATGCTTTTGCATTCTTTTCCAAATTAAAACCGATTTGAACTCATATAATCCTCTACCCAAAGTTAATGATTATCAAATCAATTGTTTTTTAGATAATTCGTTAATTAAAGCAATTAAACTACGAGAAAGTGTTTTGTGAACTTCACATACAATGTCTCATCCCCTCTCCCATGTATATCGAGCCTCCAATTATATATTCTCCGCACATCCAACTTTTTTTCAGAAATCTTAGGTTTTTAATAGAAAAAGCTTCTGTATATCAAATGAATTCTCTGTAAACTAAGCATAAAAATTATGTATGCCTATTGCAATTATAAACGATGCAGTTTATATTTTCATTCGATTATTATCTCCCATTCCTGAATATCACTTTATGATGTTTTTTTTTAATTACCAGATATGCTTCTTATATTTAATGCTCATCAAGATATATGTTTCCCAAAAACACCTAATCGCATCTCCCACTTTTTATCCTTTGTGATTTCAGATTATTATGGAAAACAACAGAGCGACCGGCGTTCTTGCCGTAAATCTTTATTCTGGAACCACCTACCATATCGAAGCAACGCACGAGGTGATTCTCAGCGCAGGAGTCGTAGAAACTCCTCATCTTCTAATGTTATCTGGCATCGGACCGAAAGAGCACCTTGAACGATTTGGAGTAAGTTATTTATTTTTTGGGTAATATTTTTTCACATATATTTTGATTATATCTTAATAGCATTGGGATCATTTTAGCACATTGGGATTAGTTACAGCTTTCTAAATGTCAAATGAACTAAAGCTAGTCTGCTATTCAAAATTGAACCAATTTTGAGCAGACGTACCTCAGATTACTTGACATGTAACAATTTTGAAACAATGGAATTAAAATGTGTTCTATATTTTTTGCGAAAATAGCCATCCATGTTTGTGTTTTGAAGATGATTGTCCATTGCATAGCTGCGTCCATTTATAATGGACTTACATTGTTTTTTTTAAGATCATATTGACTTTTATCATAATTTAATTTTTTTATTACTGACGATATGCATTCATTTTTTATTGTAATGTAAATATTCATATTAGGTCTAAAACATTTCATTTAGATGAAAAAAAGTGCAATTTTTTAATTGATTAAAAAATAATTAGGTTTTTATAAAAAATAAAATTCTGTGGTTGCGTTTTAAAATTGCATGGAAGTAATTTTCTGCGAATCAGATATTGAACTTGGAAAACAGTCAATATTTTTTTATGCTGTACCTTATTTTTATCATTCTATCTCCCAATAAACTGATTTATCATGGCTTCCTCTCGCCTTTTTTTTTGTTAGTATTTTATCTTGAAGCTTGATATTTGGAACCCGTATCCACTAAAAAAAAACCAGTCCTTACCTTGAGGCATATCTTCAAATTATGTTGCTGATATTAGGAATGTGCGCAGGAAGGGGGGGGGGGGTCAGCCTTCGCATCTATCGCCATTTTCATTTCATTCGTATCTATGAGGTATATCTATAAATAGCTCTAGTTCACCTTCAAAACAAGACGTTTATTTAACTGAACTAAACTAAAAGAGTATTATGACTAAAAAAATTAAAAACACTTTCAGTTACATTTATTTAATTTATATTTACTTAAATTTCATTTCACTGATTTTCATTTATATATATGATACAGATTAAAACCGCCTTTCAGAAACTGAAATCAATTTTCTAAAACTCAATCCGCAAATCACAATATCAAAGAAATGTTGGAAATTTGCATCTATTATTCAGTCTATCAAATAAGATGCATCGTTCTGTCAGGATTAATACGGTAAAGACTTAAATGAATGACTGAATGGGTATTTTATTTTGAGCATGTGCATTGTTTTACATTATTCTATTGAACGGCATAAGAAATGAAAAAAGTCTCTTCTAAATGGAAAGAGCCTTTTGTTTCATAGTTTACTGGAAGTGGATTCATTATACTAGCTCAATATATATTCCATAGAGAGTTCTACTTTCTTTCACTAAGTGACAATAATATTCTCTGATTGCGTGATTCATTCAGGTATCACAGGGTATTAGAGTTAGGAAAGAGTTAGTATTAGAGTTAGGAAAATATACAGCCTTGCAAAAAATTAAATGCCAGAAACAAAATGTTGAATTTATCAGAAAATCCATGTAATTCTCTCCCCTCCCCTTTTATCGCATCTTTTCCTTGTTTTTTAAAAAAGCATGGGCTGCCCGTTTTATCTATTTTTATACTGGGATGACTCAAGATGGAAATAATTGTCGCATTCCTTTAATATTCATTTGGAATGCGAGAGTTTCTTCAATTTTGGATAATTTAATGTACAGAATGAAGAATAATTTGTTAGATTTCTACAAAAGGGTAAGAGGTTTTTCAAACAGAAAATTGGTTGAACTTATAAGAATAAGCTTCAATCTTTTATTTTATGTATGAGGTACTGTAATATAAACATAGATTTTTTTTTAAAAAAGTCGAGAACCGAATGATATAAAATCTTCCATAACCAACACTCAATTAATTAACCGACGGACGATATGAAGGTATGTGTTTAAATTCGAAATTTAGACTTATGGTGTAAAAATACGTTTCGGATTAGTGAAGAATGGGTTGATTGAATTCAGACAATTGATTGAATTCAGACAATTATGTTCCTTTGCTTCAATGAAATGAAAATATATATTGAGAAACATGAAAGATGAAGAAGGAAATGGGTGAATTTCAAGATAATATACGGACAAAGAATGTTACATGAAAAAAGACAGGCACATGATTTTCATAAAATTTGCAGACAATGGTTATCTATATCAACGTATGATATTTTTAGGCTTAGGAATAGTTAAAAGTTAATTATCTATCTAGTAAGAATGTAGGTATTCGAAATTATATATAATTGTCCTGAGAAACGTGTTAACTGTTATGTGATAGCATGTATAGTAATGGTTAATGTCATCTAATTTTGCTTTTATGAATTAAAAAATTATGCTCGTATGGGTTTCGATTTCAAATAATTTGCACTATTTTCGATAATAATTGTTTAATTGTGGTAAAAAGAAAATAGAAAAACAAGACCAGCTGATTTCGTATGCTGCAGTTTCTACAGATGGGATCACAAAACTTGAACAGATAACTTCTAGAAGGGTGTATTCAATAAACCAGAAAAATCTCATATAATACCTGTCTACTCGTTGTTTCTTAAAAAGAGACCATGTTGTGTTGGATCGGTTGTGTGTCATAATGACGATATATTAAAGTATGTGACAGCATTCAAGATGAACTTTTTGAAAAATGTATAAAATACTTATTTATTTTTAAATTGTTAGATAAAATAGATTGAAAACACTCTGAAAAAATATACCGGTTTGAATACAAAAGTTTATTTAAACAGCGAAATAATATTTTTTAGGAATCTAAAAAGATATATAAAACAAATATCTTCTGTCAATATATCTTATCAGTCAATCCGTTCAAAATCTTTCAGATAAGAAATATATTACATGGTTCCTAAAATAAGAAATTTCTATCCAATATTTAAATATTGAGGCTCAACTGATAAACAATTTCCAATTTTTTCGCATTGCAAAACATTAAAGTTATTGCGAAATCTTTATCCATGAACAAATTAATTAATTATTCTGTAATTAAGATACTACAGAACATATTAAGAAATTATTACATCAGATTTGCACAAAACGTAGTAATTAGCATTTAAAGATGTAAAATAAGATTTAGACGTTAATTATACAACTATAAAACTCAATGTAACCTTTCATGGAATGAACTTAGAACAAATTTAAACGGTATTTTTAATAAACTGTTTAGAAATAAGAATATTAAAGAAAATAAATATTTGGTATTTTCACTAAAAATCATCTTTTTTTTTTCTTAAAATATAAAAAAAATAAATAATAATATTATAATTTCAAGCGTAAATATCAAAAACTAACTTTTCAATGAAGTCATTTAAAAAAAAAAATAGCACTATTCTAAGCATCAATAGAACTAATATCAGTGTAGTTGAATTATTTTATTTTGTTTCCTTATCAATTGAATTGCTTTTGTAGGATTTTTCTGTCACATTTATTCAAAGCATAATTTTCGCACTCCGATTCAGCTCAATTTTTATTTAAAAAAATATTTTTCTGCTTTTTCCGATGATTTAGTCAAGGCCAACAAACATAAAAAATCAATACACGCCGAGCGTTCCGGGTGCCGTTTTTAACTACTTGATGGAACCATTCAGAAAATCCCTCGAAGAGTCGGTTATCGAAGAATTGTCATCAGTCACACTCGAAAACACCGAAAGAAATGTCCGCGTACTTATTTTGTTCCCCCGATCGATTTGTATCCGGTGATCTGTTAATCTTCAGGAGAAGGCTTCCCACACGTGTCACGCGAAAGTAAATGTGGGAGAGGATTCCGGGAAAAACAATCTTTTACTGGAAAAGTGAGTTAGGATTTCGAAAGAAGTTTTTCAGAACTGGAAAATTATACAGCGATCGATGGAAAAGAAAGAGTGGAACCGTGAAGCGGTGATAGAGGTGGAGAGTGTAGTGGCGGAGGGGAACTCTCACTTGTCGTAAACTGACAAAAAACTGTTTTTCAGAAAAATCGAATGTAAATCGCGTTTTTTTCTGGTCAAAAAAAAATGAGGGGGTGATAAAAAAGGAAAGAAAAATAAATTTAAAAAAAGAAATCCTCCTATTATCAGCAGCTTTTTATTTCCATGAAGGATTATTTTAATAAAGTATGTATCAATGTCATTTAATATATAATACATACTAGACTTAGAAAAAAAATTGTAACTCTTTATTAATGAAAAATTATAATCGTCAAAAAGATCGATTGGTAGCTTTTGATGATTCTTCATATTTTCGATGTTCTCCAGGCAGAATAAAGTCATTTTTGCAATTATGTTCTGTTTTCTTATTTGTGATTACTATAGTTCAGAAAAGTTATTCTTCTTATTGAAAGATAATATATTGTTATGGAAATCGTTCATGAGCATACGATGAAAGAAATCCAACATATTTAATAATGGAAAATGGTGCTTTATTCCGTGAGAAAATACGAAATGTAAGTAGGGAAAACATAGCCGTGGCGTGTAAAAAGAAAAATATTAGTAAAAATTAATAATGCAAGCAGTCAGAGAATCGCTAATCAAATAACAGCACTAATAACAGTTATAACAGATAAACACTGTAAAGAGAAAGTTAATCCTCGTGTGAGCGTTTCGCTTTTTATAGGTTCCGCATAGAGTACGCATATTGTATCTCATAGGGAATCCGCATTTCTAGAATGATTTTCAGATCTCAATTTTCTAATAGAGATACCACCATAGTTCTTGTATGTTTAGAAGCTGGCATCCATTAAGATTATCTGTGAAACTTTCTTTTCAGTAATAATACTAGTTCTGCAGAAAAGCAATATTGCAGATTCCTTACAATATTGTGGGATGATAAGTTTTCGATAGGGGTATTTTACATAAAAAAATGTTATTCTTTTGGCGTATTTTTTATCTGCCATTTTCGCATCAGCTATGCCACTTATGTCGCATAATTGAGATTCTACTTATTATTTATAAGACACAATGCCATAGAAACAGAGTCTATTTGTGGATCATAAGTTCATCTTCCGATCGTTTTACATAAAAAGTGTTATCCTTTTGGCGCTTTTTTATCCACCGTTTATGCATCAGTTATCCTCGTTTATGTCACATAATTCAGATTCTACCATATTATTTACATGATACGATACCATAGAAGCAGAGTCCATTTGTGGATCATAAGTTCGTGTACCGATCCCACTAACGATCTATCTGTCCACTGACATGTAAGCACGTTAAATTCGTGAGGACCATTTTCCTTTCAACAAAGTATTAAAAAGGATTCTCACGATTTTCCTTTCAGCAAAGTGTTAAAAATTTGTCGCCCGTCTTGTCTGTCTATATTTAAAATATTTAAAATTTTTAAATAGACTTAATGCAGCTTTCAAAGCAGAACATTAATCTAATTGATAAGTCAATTGGATTATTGCAATATAAAATTGGGGATAAATCTTAAAGTCTTCCGTAAAATCATTTAATACCTGAACAAAAATAATTCGTAACATTTGTGGTAAAAAGAAATCAATATATTAAAGTTTTAATGTAAGAATACATGAGCTTCTACATAAATGAAAAATGTTTCACTGTTACTCCTTTAATCGATTAAATTCATTTCTCTTATTAGTATTCTTCCCAAAAGAAAATAATTAAATTTGCTTTGTAATAGAGTACTTTCAGATGATTTCTGTAAAGTTTTACACTCTGTTTATTTTGTAATGAAATAAAATTCTATATATTTAATTTCTTGTATATTAATTTTCTAAATTGAAAGGATTTCTTGTATATTTATTACTTTCATAATCAAATATTTCTGAAAATATAAAATGGTTAACAAACTGAAATTTATCGAAATTTCAGAGCTTATTTATTAGAAACGCCTAGTATGTTTGTCTTATTAAACTGAAGTAAAAATATAAAACACTAGAAAGCTGTACTTACTGAGTCATCATCATACAAATCCTTTAAATGTATGAGATTGCAAACAAAATGATGTCGTTTGCATGTTTTACGTCAAACATGACGCCTCATTTTAATTTCGGAATCCGACATTCCTCTTGTTGAAATTACTCTAATGCTTTATTAATACTTCAATAATATTTATTTTATTAACCCACTTTCTATCTGTCCTGTTAGATACTAATTGTGTAATCAATTTTAAACTAACTTCCCAATGAATGAGCTAGATATTTGAAACTTTAAACGTAATTCAGAACTGGATGATAATGCGATATTAATTCCCTTTCTTGTCTATCTGTTTGTTTGTCTGTTCGGTACAAATTTTGCAATTGAATGAAAACCTTCCCTACCATCAGATAGCTCAATTCCAAGTCTTAGCTAATTCTGAAATTAATTTAAAATGGTTTGTAATTTCTCACATATAAGATTAAAAGGCAAAAAAATATTCATTTAAGTAAAAAAATAAATATACCACATTTTAAAAACTGTCTAAGAAATAAAAATAATTTTTCCTAGCCCCATGCAGTTTCATAGTCTCAATCAGATGATCCTGAAAATTTATGATTATGAATTTTTAAAACTCAAAATCATAAAATGTTCAAGCAATCTGTATAAAATTGGGAAAATTTATAGGATTAGAGGAAATTAATTTTTTAAAATTTAATTACTATTTTTATATCATTAGATAAGTTTTGGCGCAGAATAACCTCAGAAAATTTGGAACTAATTGAAACAACTAAATTCGTTTATTTAATTTCAATTTTTTTGTTTTGTTTTTGTTTATCATCTACTATTTGCTTTCTAAATTACATTGTTAAAGTTCTTATGAATACCATCAGGAAAACGCTCGTATTACGATGATATCAGCATGATTAAAACGAGACTTTAAAGTACTCTTGGAATAAAAGGGACTCGAGAACTGCTATTGAGAATGTCATACTAATGTTTTGCCTTTTCTTGTTGTTGTTGGCATCGTTTCTTTTTTTCCCGATATGAAGCAATGTTTACAAATTTAAATTTTATTCAAATAGCCAAAATAATAAAATTAAAATTATTTTGTAATCTTAAGAATAATTTTTTAGGAACTAAACTTGATAAAATTATTCAAAAAAATACAAAAAATTATCAATTAATTAATTAATTAATTTAAAAGATAAAATGTGGGAGAAACTCAAAACTACCAATTAATATATTCAAACAATGGCATCAAGTTACCTTACAATCATCAAATGAATATAATTATGTCTATCATTTAACTATCTGTTGTTTTCAACTTTAACTATCTGTTGTTTGGGATTAAGCACACATCTACAAGATGCGTACTTGATAACAAAATTACCTCATAGTGAAATAATTTACAGGTCAACATGAAACGTCTCTATTCATGAAATTATTAAAAAATGTACCGGAAGAGAACAAAATGATTGGATGATTTTTTTTCAGATCCCTGTGGTAGCAGATATTCCAGGCGTCGGTCAAAATTTGAAAGACCATTTGAATGTACCCCTTTATTTTCACCTGGACGCTCCTGTGAGTACCACTACCGCCAAAGTCCGGTCCCTTTCGGAGATCTGGAAATATGCAACGAAAGGAAAAGGTGAGGGAAATATGAAAAACGCATAAATTTTAATAAGCAACAGTGATGAGTAAATGTTTCTATCAATATACAGGTGGCAGTGGCCTCCAAGAGCGGAAATTAAAAGCAACTACTTACAGTAAATAGAAATTTCTCAAAATTTAATCATCGCCATAATGATAGGAAATCGAGTTACGACTTCACAATTGGAATTAGCGTTGATTTTTTGAGGGCGATTCTGTGCTACAGTTTTGGTGTATTAGTGTAATTTTGGAAAAAGTGGCTAGAATCTTTCTCTTTGTGTTAGTTTAGTTATTATTGGTTATATTTTAATATCTGATTTCGATCTATTTTCTTCAGTAAGATAAATATTTGCAACATCTGTTTACTTTGAAATGTCTTTGCAAAAAGAACACTAAAAGCAAGAATGTAGAAGTAAACTTGTGATTAATGCTTTTCTGTATCTGAAATAATAAGTCATCCAATCCCAACCATTAATCCAATTTCGCCAATTTTTGTTTCACTTATAAATTCACGACATCTAGACAAGCTTTAAGAGATCATGAGTTTTCTGATATCGGTTACTCCAACATTCGTTTTTGAGAGATGTAATAAAACAATTTAGACAGATTCTTGAGCATCAACAACTGACTCGATCTCGCCAATATATTAAAACTAATTAGAAAAACCAAAGGCAGTCCTACAGCTCTAGCCACTGGTCCAATTTCATCAGTTTTTATTTCATATGAAAGCCCCTGATCCCTAATTACGCCATTATATTTTACTGCTACTATTATCTATTCTCAAGAAATATGACAATATAAATTTTTGACAAAATTTTTTATTTTTTATTTAATTTTATGCTTGCAATATGCTTGACAGTAAATATAGAATGCTGTACGTTTATTGTCAAGTAAAATTTTTATTTTCTCTTCCTTTTTTTCAGTAAGATATAGCTAATTTAAGTTGGTTCCCGTGACTAAATCAATACTATTAATATGGTGACGGCTGTTCGCGTAACATGGCTAGTAAATATTATGTATTATCTTTCAGTATTAGATTTTAGTATTGGTGGAGTTTCGATATATTAATTTCTTCATCATTATACCTTTCAACGTTTTTGAAAAAAAGAATCAAAAGCCACGAGCTGGAATGTTAAAAAAAATAAGATCTTGAAATTCCTTTTTTTTTCTCCACCTATAAAAACGATAAACTATTAGCAACAAGAAAATTTAAAATTATATTCGTTATTTTTTTCATTTATCTAAAGTAATACATTTTTTTTTGCAGGTTATTTAGCCAATAGTGGAATTGAGGCCGTCGTCAGACTTCCAGTGCCGGGAGATAATTCATCTCATTCGAAGATGTACTTCATGCTCTTCAATCTCGGAAGTGTTAATGGAGATCTCTTTTCCTCTATAGCTAATTTCAAGAATGTCGTTAGTATCTGCTCTGATGATTCTTTAGGAATTTTTACGATTAAATTTGCTTTCTAGAAGCTGGTTATGAAAATTTCAGTTTGCACCAGGTTTTTTCAATTTATAAATAGTAAGCAAGTTCTCATCTCCTTTTTGGGTACGATAATGGCAGTGCTGCTCTTTGGATCATTTTCGATGACGGGTCGTTCCTCTTTATTAGGGATCATAATTCTCCTACCGAATGGCCTGCAGAATTATTGGATAATCGGCGTTTAGACAGCTCGGAAGTGAGAACTAAAGCTGAGTCATTGACCATCATCGGCTATAGCGCAATTCCTCCGGTTGGAGGTATTCCCTCCATGAAAGTGGAGTTAAATGATCCCAGCAACCTTAACGTACCCACTGAGTAAATCAAGAATCAACCACCATATCAGAAGCTTTTTATCTTCATATCTGAGAGGAATCTTAGGTGCTATTTAAACATATCCCAGACATCTGTAAGAAGTGGGATCTGTAAGAGGGGTAGGCGGATTACTTACTCATAATGGAGGCTATTTTCTTTTCACCGAGAACCCTGTAGAGTTGGAGTAATTCTGTAAGGAATATATCTTTCGTAACTTATTGATGACTTAACACATAGGAGGTGGATATCTCGAATACGAGGATGGGGAGTAATTGCATAAAGAAGCGAGCTTCTAATTTCTTTAGCATTATATAAATGAAATGAAATGGATATAGTTCCACGCCCAATGGTGGAATTTATTTAAGAGCTCCACGCATAAGACATTCTTAAGATTGACGCAGCCATTTGATTTTTTCCCCCATAAGTCGTGATAAAATATCATTAAAGTAATTGGCAACATAATGTACATTGAAGTAGTTGGAGAGTATTCCCAATTCGAGCCAATGTATTCGGAAATAGTTAGCACAACTTTTCTAGAAGTCGGAGAGAAATCGAAGTTATGAGTGCAGTACCCAATTGCTATCAATGTACATAGTGCAAATTGCTTCTCCCCATTTTGTCATTAATGATTTATCCTACCTAAATCGGACGCGTACATCGGGTGCGTAGGTCTCAAATCTTGTATCATTATCTTGATTCACTCTAGTCATCCAGCTTTGTCCAATTACTTTAATAACAATTCAGGATTTCTGCAGGGATTACCAACGAATTTCAAATTGAAGAGACAATTTTTAGTAAATAGGAACAGTCAAAATGCTCCTTTATTTACCCCTTTACATTCCCTTGGTAGTTCCACTTAGCACAATACATCCAACAGTACTTTTAGAATATCTTTAAGATATTGCCCGGCATTCAGAAAATAGAATACGTCAACACCTGTCTTGTACTAGTAAAGTTACAAAAAAGAAGGCATTGATTTACCCAAACATGAAATTTAATATCTAAGAATAATACAAACAAACATTAAACATATATGAAGGATAGAATTAGTAATCAATAGAATGTTTTTTTTATATCAGCAACATAATTATGTTTTAAAAATTTATTTTATCTATTAAAAATACTTTTTTTTTATTTTTCCATTTAATTCTGACATTAAAATTTCATTTTGTATACCAACTGTATTAAATTTCAGTTAACTGTGAAGA
>JAPMOR010019138.1:0-22421 GCA_026543865.1 Argiope aurantia | reverse complement strand
TATATGGAATAGACAATTGTTTTTCAAATAAAAGATTTTTGTAAACAAAAATTTAAATGGATTGTCTTTTAATGGCAAAAGGGCCCAACTGACCAAAGTGCGCTAAGAAATTTAGAATACATTTTAGAATAAAAAGAAAATGTTTTAGTAAAAATTTATTTAAATGATTTTTTTTTGAAAATTCCATTTTTTATTGTTAAATGTGAATTTTTCATGCCAAAAACAGTTTTGATTTTGAAATTTTTAAAAAAATCGTGCAAAGAAAGAATGAAAGAGAATTCTTTAAATATCTTTCGCGGCATTGTTCGTTTTCGAGTTAATTACAAGACACGGCACTTATTTTTCCAATAATCTTTTTTTCTTCCGTAATCCTTTTAGCTCCTAAATGTCTGATTTAAAAAGAAAAAAAAACTTTAAAAAAGTTTTAATTGTAGGAGAAAAATCATATCTTCTTTTAAGTATTATTTGTGACTAAGAAGCAGACCAATGTTGCCGAACGGCCAGAAGTTCATCGCCTGAACCCCATATCTTCAAACTACAACACTAGATTCATTTTTGAAAAAAAGGGGTAGTGCGTCTTCTCCGTGATATGGGCGTTACGGGTTCGGGCATGATTGTTCTTTACTCTGTGTTCAGTCTGTGAGGTTGTGAAAGGGCCCCCCTGTATAAAGGGCTTGTGCTAGTGTATCTTCGTATGAGCTAGAAGTCAGATTTCTGTCTTTCGTGGCTCAGGGCCCTTTAGCCTAAGAAGCTACTGCACAAAAAAAACTCGGCTTGAATCGCTGATTTCGACAGCGGGTTTGTCTAATGTCAAGTGCCATAAGTTACAACTTATTTTAGAAGAAAAAAATTAGGTATGCTGACGTAAATGTAACATTCGACATTTAATGGTTAATTTTTAAATAATGAGGATAAAAAGCATTTCTGTATAACAAATTATATTTAAATCAGTTCTGCATTATAAATAATAAACTTTTCATAACCCCATCATACAATCAGCAATGAAGACTGCAGCCCGGCTGGGTTCAACAAAACCTATCAGAAAACTTGGAGCTCGCCTTCACCTACCTGGATATGGTCACTGCTCTAATTACAGTCAAAGTCTGGAGAATGACAAATTCCTCGAATGCTGGTTGCGGACGTCGGCTATCACTGCCTACCACCCCGTCGGAACTTGTGCTATGGGGCCTGATGACGATCCTATGGCCGTCCTTGACTTGAAACTTAAGTAATTTGGCTTAGTGTGGATTGTTTTTCAAAGTTCAGAATGTTTTTATTTATCTTAAAGAAATATGAGATAAGATTTTCCCAAACTGAGATTATTTGTAAAGACTACTTAATTAACTAGACGATTTAAAAATAGAATGATTTATTTTGCAAAGTGATTCATGAAAACAAATTAGAACTATTTTCTAACATTAACTGAATTATATATTGAATCTTTTATCACAAAAAAATAGATCTGTTTCATTGTTTTGCTGCTAGTGAAAGAACCCATTTTGACATTTATTTTAACTTATGTTTAAAACTTAATTTAAAAACATAAATTGTAAATGGTAATGCTGTTACCGGTATTTTTGGATTTTAGAGGTCGAAATACAATCCAACATGTCGAAACACAAGGTATATTCTCCAGGTAATAAAGATTCCTTCCATCTAATCACGAACTTAATATTCTTATGTCAGAATTTAGTGATCCCATCTGGCATGGAAAAAAAACTATCCTAACATAGTTGAGATTTATATATAATAAGAAAAGTTGAATTTTATCTAGACATCTTAATAACAATTAAAAAATTCGTTATTTGTAATATTTTAAACCCTTTTTTAAATATGAAGCCAACCTTCAAGAAAAATAACTTCTTTTAAATACAAATAAAAGCCATTGTGTCTGTGTATGTTCTACATATTTTCCTAAGTAGTTGCTTCGAATTCAACCAAATCTTGCATACTTATAAATTAAGACAAGAGAAAGAATATTGTAAATTTTTCAAAGTGCAAAGATTAATTAATTATTCATCTACTAATTAGAAATTAATCGAAATTTTGCCATATTTCCCAGTAATTTCAGAATATATTATTTCAAAATAAATATTTTTATAGCTTCTTAAAATTAAAATTTTTATCTTTTCAGTGATATAACTTTAATTTCCGTACAAGTTACCTTTCAATTTTTAATATTTCTTCAAAATTTAATGTATAATTAAATAGATTCAGACTATCTTAACAATTCAGAAAACGTTCGGCATTATATCGCAATATTTTTCGAAAATATTATCTCACAAAAACTATTTTTGCAACATATTTAGAAGCAAAGAATTAATTTTTCAGCAATATAATTTCATTTCTTCGTGATTTGTTTTCCTTATTTTAATAATTTTTTAAAAAATAATTTTATATACAATTTGTAACAGTATTTTTATTGTTGAAAAACAATAATACATATGAATGAATGCTACCCTAATCAATTAACAATTGTGGAAGAACGCTAAAAGAAATTTAGAAGCAGACGATTAACAATTTATAAAAGGGTTAATTAATTCATCTAGTTTATTTTGATGTTCTTCATTAACTACACAAATGTTAATAATTGTTCTAGTCTAGTTGAAAATTGTAATCATATTAATAGGAAAGATTAAATGGCTAAATAATTTGATTTTTTTGTAACAATATAATTTATGATTTGTATAAACTGTATTTCAAATTGTTTATTAGAACCTTTCTTATACTACTTTCGTATTTATGAGCAAGATTTGAAGTACAAGACAAATATTAATAATTCATAGACAAAAATCAACTATCGGTTTGTTTCAAAAATCGTTTGGCTCAAATGATATACTCACTTTAAATAAGCTATAAAGTAATACTTTGCGTATTACTTTTTATGCAAAACTAGTTTTTACATTAAAAATATTTTAATCCAATGCCGAGTATATAAGCTAATTTAACTTAAAACTTCATTCAAAATTATAACTGTAACCATCTTATTTCACGTTTTCAGGGTACGTGGTATAAAGAACTTAAGAGTAGCGGATAGTTCTTCATTTCCTCATCTGACTTCAGGAAATCCACATGCCGTCGTCTTGATGATCGCCGAACGCGCCGCCGATTTCATCCTGGAAGACATAAAAAAAGAGAATACGAAAGAAAATTCAACATGAAAGTCATTGATTGATTCATCCATTCCACACTCTCACCAAAAAGGATTTTAATTTTTCTACAATATCCTTTTCGTGACATTCCCACTTTTACTCAAGGAAATATTGCTGCATCTTTATTGAAAGTATGCAAAATTATCATTCCCATGCCGATCTATTATCATTTGTATGCCAAAAGAATAAAACTCAGATGTTTTTTTTTATTTTGTATTCCAAAATATCAATAAAAAATCATATATAAAAGGAAAGATTTGTTATTTTCTCTTTCAGTGGTGTTCTGATTATGCGGTGATTCATTCTATATCATGACTTATTCTACATTACTTTTGTAATACCTACTTTTCGTTTAATTTTGGCCAAAAATGGTGAATTTTTTAAAAATATAATTTTAACAATTATGCTGCTTATTGTATTTGTTACTACACATTTGAACCATATGAACAATTAATAACAATCGCTACAACATCTTTAAGCAGTTTGACACTCAATTAATCTAGAGAGAGGCAGTTTATATTCAAAAACAAAAAAAAAAGGTTAAACAAATGCCCAGGATCTGAGAATGAAATATATCTAAAATGAGGAAAAGAATTTGTAAAATAACTAACTACTTTGAAAAAAATGATTTACAATGCTTATATTTCCTACACACACATAGAGAGAAAGAGAGATTCCCCCCCCCCCGTGAGTCACCATTATCAGAAATATGTTCTTTCATACAAATCCCAAATTCTAATTTGTTCGTAATCACAAATTCTGTGCTCATATATATGAGTGACTTCTAAAATATTTTATAAGAGATTCAATGGAAAATTTCATAATTCAGTTAGTTTTGACTTTTTTACACTCTTTTAATTATCTTAGCGTGTTCTTGTTTGTAAAGAAAGAATTTTGTAATGGATTTTTCATTCACATCCTTAGTATAATTTTGAAGGAATTTTTAGTAGGTGTATGTAATTTTAGATTACCCCCTTTTTTTTAATGTACAGTTAAATTACTTCATGTATATATAATGTTTCAAAACCTTATGTATTAGCAAATACTTTCTGTAAAGTTATAGGAAATATTCGAGCACTTACCATATCACATGATACTCTAAGATCGGACATAAAAAGGACTTAATAAATTTCTTTATTTAAAAAAATTAACTTTTTGATTCATTAAATTGAATTTTGAACATTTTCTTGCCTTATGAAACCACCAAGCCTGTCCCCTCCCTCATAACACATTAGCATTGTTCATTCGATTGAATGTATGACTTTTGATACATGTCAGTAACTTGAGAAAACAATTTCATTTATCAGACATGTGAGGCTTTCTTTTATATGAACCAACTAGTCACCTTTGGCGACCAATTTGTTCATCGAAATATCAGTTGTCATTAATATCATTAAATCGCTTAGACATAATTTTATATCCAGCATACTGTTAAACTGTCAATCACTAAAAATGTCTTACTTCAAAAGTTAACCTTTTATTTTAAGCGTTTTTCTTTAAATTATCATGTGTGTGGTTAAAATGTAATTCTTCTATGTTAAAAATTTCACAGTATTATAGTTTCACTCTTTTATGCGTCTTATAAACAAAACAGATATAAACAAAGTACTTCTTTAACCTTCAATTATGGAAAAAAAACAAGATTCAATTAATTGATAAATCAATGAAACCTGGACGATAGCCTGGTTGATAGGGCGTTTGATTCGCGGTCCTTTGCTTGCGAGTTCGAACCCCGCCGGCCTAAGATTCTCCGTGTGTGTGTGGTGGCTGACGCGCGTATAAATCTGTCGTGATCACAAAATTCTCCATGTCGAGAGTAATACCATTGGGGGTACTGGATCAGGGGTGATCGTTCTCTGATTCTGGTCTAAATTACGATCTGTGGATAAGTAAATGAAGTCCGCCCTATAAAAATGGTTTGATTTGTGTGTAGCTAAGTCGTTCTCTTGGCCCTAGATGGCACTACTAAAAAAACAAGAGACGTGCCCTTGGCTTAAAACCACGAATGACTTCTTAAAGTTAGTGGCTTGTCTAGACAAGAGTCATTAGAAACAACAATATGTAAACAGTTAGTATTTCAGTGCAACAGCGCAAATATATTTCGCTCAAATTAGACCAAAAAATTGCAGAAATTCAGCAAAAATTTGCACAAATATTAAATCAATTTCCTTAAAAGGACAATTTTTAAAATTTTAAAACAATGTAAAATTTATTTTGGTGAAAATAATTGGGAGTTTTCGAGGGGAAATTCCAAAATTCAGCTTAATTTTTAATTATTAAAAAATTTAAAATTGTTCTAAGTTGCACATTCCCACTCTTCAAGCTGTATATGTGCTGTATAGGTTAAACAGTTTGACCTGCAGAGTGGCAATATACACAAATACATACATACATCTTTATTATTAGTAGATATAGAGATAAATGTAGGACGGCGTCTAAGAGTAAAGTGATTTTTTTTGGAAAACTGAAATAATAATATCCTTATTAACAAACAATCAATTTATTAGGACTACCCATAATTAAAACACTTCAATATTTACACTATTTACAGAAAGGAGATAAGATTTAATTACGAGCAAGCTTCACCTGTGATGAGGACGCCAAACATGGCTACACCCAAACAGGTTACGTAAAGGGAGCATGTAAACCGTGTCCGACCTCACTCGTCCATCGCGCCGGGTAGAAAAATCCAGCGCCAGCGAAAATTTAAGCGCCTACCAGGTGCTCTGCCATTACACTCATCACATTACATGAATGATGTCACCATCTCTTACAATCGAAATCAATTAAATATTTCAATTAATCATCATCCCTGAAGCACGTTTACAGCCAATACTACTTCTTACATAAATGTTCCTCAAACTGGCTTACAAAGAAAACCTCTTGTTGCAAATATTACATACATATTGTTACAAACCTGCAATTCAGCTTCCCAGCATAGTTTGTTCCATCATTGGAAAGAAAGTTTTACAGTCATCTGAATGGGACGGAGTCCAGGTGTGCGTCGGAGGTCCCAGAGCTTGGCGACAAACTTGGCGACCATTTGGCGACTTGGCGATGAATTTGGCGACTTTGGCGCCAAAATAGATAATACCCGAAACTTCGAGAATTGTCCCGATCCGTCCAGTAGGAACCGAGATACGCCTCGAACGTTCCTGATTGGTTGAGAGGCTTCTAGCCCCGCCTCCTGAGACCTATAAAAGGAAGCGGCCGCCGCTGCCAGAGGGAGACGACGGAGTAGTCCGAAGACGGAGCGGAAAAGCGAGTGGACGGAGTGGTTGAAGAAGAGTAAGCAGAATCGACGGAGCGAAGTCAGTAATCCGAGTCGGAGAAGTAGAAGACGGAGTAGTCGGAAGCGACTGAGTCAAGCTAGTGCTGAACTGAGCTGTGCGCTACTGTCTGCAGTAGATTCTGGTTGTATGCTGCTGTGTGTGCTGTTGTATGCTACACTTCTCGGGTGAAGAAAATCGTCTTCTGTGCTGTATATAGTTGTCGCTTTGTGCTGTCCTGTGTGTCTTCGTGTAAATAAACGTCGTTGTTTTATTTTCTACTACCGTCTGCTGATTGAGCGTTCTACACACCATATCACTTCCACTATCCAAACGAACCCCGGCAGAAAAATCGTAACAATATGATTTTCCTTTTGTATGACTCAGTAAATGCTTATTTAAATTACCTTTTTGAGAAAAAATTTTGTTGCGTAATTCACACGCATGAGGTTTCTCTTTTGTATGAGTCAGTATATTTTTTTTCAAGCTCCAGCTCCCTTTCTAGGAAAACCTTTGTTACATATATCACATGAAATTTTTTTTTCTTTTGCCTGAACCAATGAACGCTGTTTAAGCCTGTCGGGTGAAAAAACCTTTTGTTGCTTATATCACATAGGTATGCTTTTTCTTCTGTGTGAGCTAATAAATGCCTACTCAAGTTGGCCTTTCAAAAAAAATCTCTGTTGCATTTATCATATATTACTATATTGAAGGTTGAATCTACGACTTATAATTTTATTGAATCTCCTTAGAATGTTCTTGATCAAATGTTGATTGGGCAGTTATATACGGCTTTCAAATTAACTCACTTCAATCGGTATATATTATCTTTCTGAAGAAGGTTTCAAGAAAACTGGGTAAGAACATTAAATATGTTATGGAGATAAACAAGTAAATGGCGTTCCAATGGGAACAGCTTTCTCAAGAGGTTTGACTAATATTTTTCTACATTACTATGAGAAAAAAAATAATTAAATATAATTTAATAAACAGGTGGAGGTATATTGATGAATTACTTTTGATAAACTTAGACAATACCAATATTATTGCTAATTGCTATTCAAAAGATTTAATTCTAACAAAAACAAATAACCTCCAATTATTTTTTTAACTTGAATGGCGTTAGCTAGGGCAATTTAGAGTGCGAGAAACACAACGGGAAAGCTTATTATTATTATTTTTTTTAATTTTGCTTGCTGCTGGTATGTTCTTTCCTTTTTGTTTTCATAGCTGGCTTGAGTGTTATTATATGGTTATTTTATGTTATTGTATTTTTGCTTATTAGTGGACGTATTCTTCTAATTTATTGTTTTGCGTTTTTCTTTTCTGTTAAAATGGTATATCTCTTAGGAATAATTTCAGGGAATTTTTGGGTCACGAGGAATCAATATTGGACTTTTTAGTCTGTATTCCTTCACAGAAAAAAATCGCTTTTTTTGAATCCCTGCCTGAGGGTGACCCTTGAGAAAGTCTTCAGGCCGAATTCTTATTTTATTTGGTTCAATTTTGATTTTTTTTTTTCTATTAACTTGGTTTTTATTACCATTGTCTTGATTCATCTATGTTTTAGTAGTAGCTGCATTTGCGCTCTCTAAATACTATATTGCTTTTACTGTTCTTTTTTTGGTTTTAGTTTGAATCAGAAATAGTTTTTAGTTGCGATTCCGAAATAATTTAGTTTCGTTTCCCAAATATTTTTAATTTTAGATATGGTTACTTATGGAGATAAAATATATTGGTCTGATTATAGAGTTTAATCTGTATTGGAAGCAATATATAGATTTTATTAAAGTTATTAAGGTGAAAAATAAGAAATCCAGAAATAGTTGTGCAACTTGGGAAAACAAATTGGAAGTTTTAAAAGAAATATAACTCAGAGCCATCGAAAAACTTTATGGAAATGAGATTTTATATAAAGATAGCGTATATATAAAGAGAAAACTAATACAGATACAAAGATAAACTTTACAATGCATTACTAATAATAATCTGTAACGGAGCATTAAGATTATCTCCCGATAGATTAAAAATTGTTAAAGACGAATTTCAAAATGCGACACGATTGGGATGTTTAAGATCTTTTAGAAGTAATTATGCATTCCCTCTTTTCGTGAAATCCAAAAAGAGGAATGCTGGAGTGGAGACCTGTGGGATATACCATAAATAACCATATATGTTTCGTTTGAATTTAAAATTTTAAAGCTAATTTTCAAAAAAAAAAAAAAACTATCGCACGTTTGAACTAATGTTTCCTTCGTCTGTTCTTACTAGGGGAACAAAGTCCCTAGGAAAGATAGGTCATCAATAAATCTGTGGTAAACTGGACACTTTGTCACAAGCAGACACGACAGGAACTCTGTCGACCCAATAAGGTCAGAAAATTTTGATACATCACATATTTAAAAAAAATTTTTAATATGCGTCGATAAATGATGCCTTAAATATATCGAGACTATGAGAAAATGCTTTGCAGTGCATATCATTTTTATAAGCTTTTTTCATTAATATGAGTCAAAAAGTATGCTATGTTAAGTTGAACTTCCGAGAAAACTGTTGGTTGCATGTAACAGAAGTATAGTTTTTCCTTTTCGTATTGATGAATGAATTCAATTTATTTTGAAATTTTTCTAAACATTTTATTACACATATCACATCTGACATCTCTGCCTCTAACCCCTCTTCTCTATGAGACAACCATGACCCTCTTCTTTTCTCAACCTATACCATCTTCTCTATGAGAACCTAACTAATTTAATTTTATAAATGTATATTTTGTCACATTCTTTATTACACGTATCAGTTTCTTGTATGTTCTGCAACAGTCAAACGAAAGAGTTTCAAGGAAAAAATATATAATTTATACCACTATTATCTTCCAGAAATAAACTTCTTTTAATAAGTATTATTTTTAGAAGTCTAGAAATTAATCAACATTTTCTGTTTTCATCTAACATTAGCTTCTATAAAACTGAGCAACATTTACAAAATCATCATTGTATTGAAATATTCATATAACCATCAACGCCATATTTATAACAGAATAAATACAATGCGACAGATAGACAATCGCTTTGTTTACAAGTGTATTCATTTGATGATTTTCATACGATCATCATCAAGGGCAGAGAATTCACACAAAACGCACGTATATTATATTCATGATCAGCTCAATCCCATGTACAGATGCTATATTAACATGGATTTTTAGGAAAATTATTACTTTTTATCGAAATCATTAAAAAGAAAATTTTGAGTTCAAATAACAACTTATTTCAGATTAGTTAAGACCATTGCGATAACATTATAGAGATGCATAATCCACTATTTTTTAAATAACAAATACTTTTTCTATTGTTATCTATACTTATAATAAAGCTCAATGTGTGTGTGTGTGTTGGCGCTCTACAGGCCAGACCGTTTGACCTACAGCTACCAAATTTGGCACGTGTATACGTTGGAGGTCGGGAATGTGCACCTGGGGGTTATTTTTTCGAATTTTTAATTATAATTTTATTTATTTAAAAATTAAGCGAAATTTTGGTGTGTTTCTGCTTAAAAATATTACCGCACACAAAAGATTTTTACATCAAATTAAAGATCAAAAATTTATATTTTAAATGATACCAATGTTTTAACCATAAAATTGAATTTCTATTTTTAATGAATTTTTAAATAAATATTTTAACCATATTTTTCAACAATTTTTTTCGTACAAAATAAAAATAAGATTTAAGCTGCACAAGCACGTTTCGCATTCATGGGAAAAAATTAGCTTTTTTCAAAGTGTTGCCATCACATTGATTAAAGCTCCAATTAAAAATAAATTGAATCTTTTTGGAAATGAAATCTGCAAAAATATAATTTTCGGCACGTGTTTGTAGGAAATGAAACAAATATGAAATATTATTTTTTCTAAAAAATAAATTCAAGAAAAATTATATTATGATCTTTTACACTCTCTATATTATTAATCCAATAAATCAGTTTTTCTTTAAGGCAAGTTTTGTTTAATATGAACAGGATATCCATTCAAATCAGGGTCACACAGCTAATTTGTAAACCTTTAGTTAGACAAAGGTCTACTAAAATGGTCTAAATGGAAAATGATTATATTTTATGTAACTTGATTCAATAAATGCTTTAATAAATAACGAATTTTTGATTTTACATAAAGCTTCTGTTGTGGAAATCACGATGAACAAAATGTTCTTGAAACACTAATATTTTAAATAAAAAGAGTTAATTTCCAATCAACTAAATCAATCACTTAAACTGACTGATTAATGAAAATTTGAATATCACTATTCAATAAAAAAAAGGATAATTTTAGATTTTCCATCGATCGTTTCAAAGAAAATACGTCAATCAGAGCGCAGGTTTCTCAAGATTAATTGGCCTAAGATTATGAAAATATTGAGTTTTTCTATATTTGTAACATTTAAAACTTCATAAATAAATCTTAGTTGATCGTGGAAAATAGAAACATTCATTCATTTATTTAAAATTTGGTGTGTCCATAATATTTCTCAGAATATGATACCTTACTGCATTAAATTTAGACTTCATAATTTTTGAAATACATTTATAGACTGGAACAAAATGTTATTATTGATTTCATTTCAATCCTTTTGAAAGCAAAACTAAAAACTGAATTTTATGCTGAATCTGAGAAATTTTTGTTGAATTATTCTTTGAGATATTACATAAATTATGAAAAATATTTTGTAGTTCACATAAGACTTATATACCGAGCGATTCTGTTTGCAATACTCATATTCAACAACAATAATAATAAATAAATAACAATAAAGATGATAAAGAAAATAAAACGCTTGGTTTTATTAAAAATATCTTTATATTAATTGCAATTTCATCATTTCCACTTTAAATTAAAGTTGAAGTTTTACCGGAAATGGCAACAAATTAGCAAAATATATATAGTAAATTGAAAGAAACGATCTAAGCAACAATATAAGTTTGGTATGACAATCAAAATTGGAAGATTAAAAATGTTTTGTTTGAGAGACCAGTTACCAGTTACCAGACCAGTTATTAAGAAACCAGTTACTTAAAATATTTAATTGAAAATCGTAGCGAGCGGTAATACTGGCGAACCGGCTGGTCGCCGAAGGCGGCTAGTTTTTAAATATTAGTTCCAAATATCTGTTATTTCAATCATATTATTAATTAAAAATTATTAAATATAAAATTTATTAATTGTAATTAATACTTAATTTACTATTTTAAGTAACGTGTGATTGAATTAATTTATCTATTTTAGCTTACCTTTTAATTTTAATTTTTTTCAAAACTATTAATTTAATTTATTTATTGGAGTAAACCATTTTCTGAAAAATTTTATTTAAAAAATGTCATTTCTTTGAAATATTGAGTTTAGTTCTATATTCTGCTAATAGATAGCGCCTCCACAGTGAAATGAATGTATGTCATTAGAGAGACATGTCAGAGGCAATTAGAAATGATCTTAATGGTATAACGCATTATCAAATGCAAATATCGGAATGTCAAGCGGAGCGGAGCCTTCTCTATTATGAGCACTTTCCTGTGATATCTCCACTTTCAGTGATATGCGATTCAATGATACGATAATTCTAAGAATGACTGGTCCGTTCACTTTTCAACCCATTCACAGATTGCATGATTGAATGGGGTCAATTCATGTGACGTAAAAGTCACATGTCATGTACTTCTTGCGCATGGCATTTAAGTTTCATCCGCACCGCTTTCGTCGATCAATCTGCCATTAACGTTCTCCGCCAAGTATGAAGCGGATTTTTTGTTTACATTTGAAGTTATAATTTTTGAGTCATTTTCTTTCCTCTTATTATGTGTTAACAGAGGAAATACTGGTGTGCTGATGGATGCATGCTCTGATGCGAAACATAAGAGTGGTTGTCATGATAAAATGTTTCCTTATTTTCCTTTCAACAATCCTGACTTGGGTTAATAGCTTTGGTATAGATTTTTTCAAGCCTTCGAAGTCGCTGATATGCTCTGATCATTTTGAAGAATTCATTCAGTGTGTGTCCATTTATTAAATATAGCTGTTCCAGTAATTTGTTAGAAAAACTCTTTGAAGAAAAAGAAAGCGGTAAGCGATTTGCCGTCAAAAACAATCAAACAAAATCGTGAGTGCATTTCTAATTTACTTTATTCCCATTTGATGAAATTTCTGATAATTTTGAATATGCTTATAAGGTTTTAAAATGTTTACATGAATATTACATTGCACTTTTTGTTTACAAAATCTTATCTAATTAATGTAAGTAAACAAACTCCTGTTGCAAAAATAACAATTGCTATAATGCTAAACTTAATTGGAAGTGAATATTGTTAGTTTTCTAATTACATTTGCAGATTAGTGATGGATTCAAAGTGAATTTATATCGAACAATTTTTCTATTGTTAAAAATGAAATGTCAATAGTTTATTGTATTTAAACTGAAATTGACTGTTATCATAATATCCTGTTATAACACTGTGCACCTCAGTGATTTCTGTTTTAATAAATAAAGGTCTTTTCATTGAAAATCAATTTCCATATCAGCATTTATTATATAATTTTTATTCCCGACTTCATTGCTACATGCATGTGTCACTTTTTTTTCTATATTTTTAACATATCAATTTTGAATTATAAAATACTGTGAAAGCATAAAAGTGTTTCTTTCAACTCCTCTTTATAGCCTATTTAACTTCTCTCTCTCTCTCTTTATATATCATGACTTTATTCTTGTTTATTAAATTTACTGTATTGTATGTTTTTGTTTTATTTTATGATATTCATTCAATGTAACTTTAGCATTTAAAAAATTTCATAAATGTTCTGCTTTAAAAATATATTGTTCAGCATTATGTTTTTATTAGTGATAAAAAAAACTGTTCTTTAGTATCTAGGATGTTTCTGTTGAATAAAATTCATTTCATCATTTACATTGACATTCTTGTCATACTGTGTTTATATTATTTCTAAGTGTCTAGAAAAATAAATTTTGATAAATAGTAAATAGTTTTTTTTTTTAGTTTTTTGAATTTGGAACACATTGAAACATACATTTGATCATATTTTTTCAAATAATTATCACATATATTTTATATATATATATATATCTCTATATATATATTTGTAATGTGTAAATAAAAATTATGAAAGCGTGATTTTGTTTATTTTTCTTTAATGATTTCTACAAATTAAAATAAAATGATTTATTCATAAGTTACATAGATTAAAAAAAAAAAAGGTATCCATACCTTTTATATTTCATAATTTGAAATTGTAAACATAATTTATTCAATATATACTAATTTGAGTTTCATGTTCTTTCCTCTGAGCAAACTGAAAACATCCAAGTCTCAATATTTATAAAAGTAATTACATAAGAAAAAAAAATGTAATAATTTTATGACTAAGCTTAAAAATATTAACTTATCTAAAAGCAATAAGTATTTTTAAAAAGAACTAACTGGGGGAACTATATTCATAAGATTCAACATTCATACTATTTAAATAATATGTAAAAAAGAACATATGTAATTTTTCAAAAACACTGCCATAGTCATTTGTCAAAATGTATCCTTCGGATAAAAAAAAAGGGGGGGGGGAAGGATATGGGAAAGGAAAGAATAAAGCGTACCAAACGAATTAAAAAGCGATGCTAATTAACTATGCAAAAACAATAATTCTATTGAAAATACTAATTAAAATTTTAATATAAGAAATAAAATTATATAACTAAAAAATTTGGAGAAAATAATTCAAAATAATATCTTTAAAAAAATCAGAAGTTTTTAATAATTGATCGGCTAGTGTAATATTTACTAAATAGTGGTTTCGTCAACGTTATCGGCAGACATCACGACATGGGCAGAACGGTTCAAAATTGAACAGAAGCGGTTTGTTTGGTACCTGACACGTGACCGTGAATTGACCCCATTCTTGTTTAAGGCTTCCATTGGATAAATCGTATCGATCCTACTTTCTATCGTGATCCAAATCCTTTAATCGAAATATCACCAGTAAGATCATATCAAGGATTTGAATCACACTCCTTTTTGAAAAGTATTGATCACTGCTTTTTTCTGATTTTTTGATATTGGTTACGTAATAACCGCTCTTTAAAATATTCGTCATCCCTATGCCATTGTGCAAATGCCGAGGTTTTTTTGATTTTTTTTTGCTACTTGATTTCTCCAGTTATTGCCGCATGGAAATTTAGAGATGAAATATCACCTCATGTCCTTGTTATTTGTTTTTCTTATTGTTATAAATCTAAATAAAGTGAACTAAATCTGAGTCACAGATATAAATGATCTAATGTCTTTGCATCTTTTACAGTACACCTACTAAATGAATCTCTTATCATTACATTTAGAAATTAAAACAAGAATTTTACTAGATGGCAAAAAAACCTCTGTAGTTATAAAGCCCATTATTTAAAATTATTTTTTAAAAATAATTTTGGAAATGCAAAGAATAATTATGAAAAATAGTAGTTTTAAGCAGGCTTCAAACAACTCTCCTTTCTAAGCAAAACAACACATGGTAGAAAACTGAAAACTGCGCTGCATAAGATTTTAAACATAAATTATAACTGTAAATAGTTAATAATTATACAAAATGCAAAATGAGGATGACGTAAGTTGAATGTATTCTATATTTTTAAAACTGACTGGAATGTTCTGTATGTAATGTTTTCTATTTATGACTTCTTTGACGTTTGTTGATTTTTTTTGTGTACATATATTTTTTGATTAATATTGACACATATACTTAGTTAATATAATTTTATGCCATTTACAAGAATGAGTTTCATAACAGTAGTATCAACTTTGATGAATTTGAATTTTTTTAAAAAACTTTTCTGATTAAAGGTTCAATTTTGTTAAAATAGTTGGATCTCGTTTGCTATGTAAATTTGTATTGTTCACACTATCCATTCATAACTTCTGCGTAAATATTCCTTATTTATTGTCTTATGAAAAAAAATTGATTTTAAAAGAGTCGTATTCATAGATTTTCTGTAGTACTTGAAAAAAATGCTGATAATTTGACTTTTCGTTTAGAGTCAGGTTTGATTTCTAAAGATTGTTTGCATTGCCAGAAATAAATTTATAGGAATATGTGTATAAGGATATTGTCTACATGTCAAAATTGAAATGAGGGAATACTACTGAATTCAGATTTTACCAGAGAAAGCAATGGGGTGATTAGCAGTAGTTAGCGTTACGAAAGGTGAATAATTAGCTATTTATTGACCTTCCATGACTAAGAAAGTATCCCCTAAATTGACAGTAGCAGATTCAAAATGTTATATAATACCATAAATGAACCCTATGAATATTTTATACTTTTGCTGTGACTAATATGTATATTGCAATTATTCAATTTATGAGAAAAAATGTATTTGCCAGATTCTAATTGTCATCAGGTTTGATTGTTGACGATATTCCATTAACACTAACATTCAACCTTAAGATCTGTCCTGTTAATGGAATTGTTTTGAATAAAAATATTATTTCCCATTTAGGTTTTTAAATTGAATAATAAAAACTGATAGCTGCTATTAATAGCATTAATTGGCTAGTTCATTGGGTGTAGATATTTTTATTTTAATTAGTCTTTTAAGTTATATTTGATTTAGTGGGAAACATGCCTCCTTTATATTAATAATAACAATTCTTATAATAGATGTAGATGCTAATTTATTTTGAAAGTTTCTCATATTAATCAAATTAAATTCAGTTTTCATATCAAATAAAGTAAAAATTTGACTATGTTATTTTAAAAATTGATGAATTATCCATGTAATAAAATATTCATATCTGTATTAAATCAGTTAAAACTTAATAAATCAATAAAGCTATACATTTACTTATTATTATTTAAATTAACTGATAATGAGCAACTAGACTATGAAATATAATTTACTAATATTTGACAGCATACAGAATTTTATTGATAAACTTTGTTTATTTTGGATGTTTGCATAGTAAGGATTTCAATCTTTCCTTTCCTATATGATGTTTACTTATTATTTCTCTTAAGGAATTATTCAGGTTAATTTAATATTTCATTACAAAAAGCAGATTATGTGTTTGCTAATGTTCAATAGGAGTTATCAAATTTGGTATAGATGTATATTAGAAGGTGGAAATATATGCTTCAAAATGATTTTTTTAAAAATTATCATTAGAATTTTAACAAATTAAAAATTTAACAAGCTTTGGATACTTTTCCCATCATAATTTCTAAAACTATTAAGGCACAAAAATAAATTTTATCCATTCTTAAGATTCATTTAAAAAAAAAAAAATTACTGTTGTATCGGCTAAAGTATCTGCTGCTATTACCAAAGTATATGCTAAATATAACTAATCACAATTAAATATAGATGTATTTTTATTTAGATTTAATTAATTTTTAAAGATGGTTTTTAAATATATTTTGTATTATTTTTATTATTGTGGTGAAATTTGTATTAATTTCATTGTTACTATTAATACTTATCCTTGCTTGTTTTTCCATTGTTAATGATGAAGATTTAAAAGCAGGACATATTCTTCCATGTTGTGTAGATTTCTGTTTAAAAGATGTTTATGATTATGATAAAATTTGTGTGTTTCTATATATATATATATTAAATTAAGATTCAATTTTACTAATAAACATTAACAAAATTTTATATAAGTGCATTTATTTTTAAACACTGCTGCTCTTTGTTCTAATATAATTCAATATATAAAAATAATGTGAATGTTTTCTTAGCTTGAAAATTATTTTCTTATTTTATTACACTAAATTTCTTTGTTGAATAATTCTCTGAGATATTTGATTAATTTCAAGACACATTAAAAAAACAGTTAAAATGTCTCTGCTAAATAATTTTGTTTTCTATCTTTGTATTTTTAATGGACATGATCAATTAGACAATAAAGTTATTATGCTAGTTAAAATTTAATCACTTCCATTTCAAATTAAGGTTTTACTTTTAGGTAAGATGCAATAAAGTAAAAAAAAAAAAAAAAAATAGTGTGAAAATTTTTAAATTGGACTTATTTTAACACTGTAAGGCTTCTAAAATAGAATGATTTACATAATATCAGAATTAAAACACACACATACACATTGTGGAAGAAGCCATTGAAAACAAATTACAGATAATTTTTATCAACCATTAACATGGCAAATTAACTGATCATCAAAGGTAATGATTAATACATACTGACGTAATGAATTCAATTCTCTAAATGTAATTATGAAACTTAATCATCAACTTACAACTTATTATTGTGATTTATATTTCTTTTATTATACTGCTAAATAGACTTTATTGTATGAAATTATTTATTAAACCATGAAAAATGTGCCCAACTAAAAATTATACTTTCACACCCCATGCCCCTTTAGAAAATTTGTTCATAATGCAAAAATGGCACAATATCATAATGCATTGTTTCTCACACAGTAACTGAAAGCTGGACAATAAAGCATTTTTCTCTGTAATTGTAAATACAATCTGAGATATTAGAAGATTGTTACATGCCTACTATGACATGTATCATTGTTCTAACTTACTTATTTACAGTTTAGAAGCTTGTCCAGTTATATTTGTTGCATTTTTGTAATTTTATGTAAATATACTACATTGTGAAAATTAAATCCATTTTTAGGATATTTGCAAATATGTGTGTAATTTAGATTACTATTGTATAATACATATTTTCACTTTTTTTTTTAGAAAATAAAAGTAATAAAATTTTTATGTGTATAGTAAATAGCCTGTTCTTTTTTTTTTCTTTTTTTGTAACTAAGAATATTTATTTACTGATTTTCTCTTTTTATTTAGATTGTTTGGAGTCTTCTCAAAAAATCATTTTGTTCATTTAAAGTGAAGTGAGTGTGAAATTTTTCTTATTTTCATCATTGTGCCTATCAGTTTATTGCTATATTATTATCATTATTATTCAAAACATGCCTTTCCCTCTCCTAAAAAACATGTTTTTACAGTGACCTCCAATATGATAAGTAATCAATTTAGTAACATATTTTTGGCATAGTAAAAGTGAACCTTACTTATATTAAAGTTTAAAATATTTATTGTTAGCCATTTATATTTTAATAATACTCCAAGTAAATATTATGTATATATGTATAAAAATATATAATAAGAATTGTTAGTAATGGGGTCACCAAAAAACTTTGTTTTTGTTTAAACCAATAGGAATGCACAAAAGTGATGGGCGAGGTTTTGTTGATGTAGATGCATCAAAAAAGTTCTGAAATATGATTCTGATATGAAAATGTAGTTTTCTTGGAAAATAGGACAGTATAATAGAGTGGAATTCTGGGGAAGGTAAAACTGTACTGAAGACTGAAGATTCTTTTTATTTATTGCAAATTTCTGAAATTACAGCATTTCTGCAGTGTTTTCCATCAATCAAAGAATTTTTTAAAAGGTTATTTGTTATTGCATATTTCTTCCTCAGTAAAGATCTCGGAGATGAATACATTACATTTTGATAAACCATAGAGTTTGCATTAAGCCATTTTTTTTTATTTACCTAAAAAGTAATTTCAAGTTTTTGAGAGTTAAAGGAAAAAAAATATGAATTTAAATAATTCATTTGTGGAAATTGTAATTTTTTAATGGTATAAATACAGAAGAAAATGTAGATTTATAGCTAAATAAAAGTATTGTGTACAATTATAATTGATGCCTGAGATTTAAAGGAATTAAATTTGGATTATAAGAGCAAATTACAAATTATTGCTTTAAAATGTAATCTGTGTGATTGTTTTATCTTTTTTGTATTGAAATCTGAATGAAAACTTAAAGAAAATTTAAATTAATAAATTTAAGTTTGTTGTAATGCATTTTTTTTATCCTACAATTTCTCAATCTCTTTTTCATGTTAGCATATTCTTTGCTAACATATGATTTCTGTATATTAATTTTTTAAATTAATTTGCATTTTAATTATTTTAATATACTTTATACAGTACAAAAACACAGCAGTTCTGCCGGAATGAATATAACTTGACTGGTCTCTGCAGTAGAAGTTCATGTCCTTTGTCTAATAGTAACTATGCTACAATCAGAGAAGAAGAGGGTAAATTATTTTTGTGTTTATGTATTGTATGTATTATTTATAATTTCTTTAAGAGTAATAAAAAATTTTCACAAAATTTCAAATTATTTATATACAATTAAATACAAGTTTAATGCAATTATTTAAATGTGATATGTTATTACTTAAGTACTGAAAAGTCTTTGTATCATTGTTTCTGTTTGTTTTGAAATATTATATTTCATTAATAAATCAGTTGTCTATAAGATTGCCTTTTATATTCTTTATACTCGTATCTTTTCTTAGCATATAATATATATTTTCTTTTCTCATATATTTTTTTCATTGCCTCATTAGAAACTCTTCCTAGAAAGCACAGAAAGACAGACTCAGTACTTTTAATAATTAAGCATTAATTAATGAAATACAAAACAAAAATTTTATTTAACACATTTATTTGTTAAATATTAGTGTAATATAAAAGCATGAGTTGTTAAAATTTTTATAGTTCACAATCGTTTTTATTTTGAACTTGCATGATATGTGTGTTTATAGATAAAAATTTTTAATATTAAATATATTCTTAATACACTCTAAGGAGTAATTAATATTGATAAGAATATATTTGATTGGTGCTGCAAATATTAATTTGCAGTTTTTTAAAATTGTTATCAACTGTTATTTTTTAAAACTGTAAAACTGTTATCAAAACTTTCACCTATGCCTATTGTTCATTGTTGCTTTAGATTATTGTTTGCCATGGTAACATGCTGATTGGCAGTCAGCATGTAAACATTCTTAGAACCTGAACATAACCTGTTGGATACCTGTTATTCACTGTTGTTTTGGATCCTTATTGGCCATAATCACATGCCTATTGACAGTTAGCAAGTGAACATTCTTAGAAGCTAAACATAATCTATTGGAAAACATTTCCACTTGGAGCTTCATGTTCATGATTGTGTAAATGTTACAAAAAGGTTTGCACTTTGGATAATGTAAAAATGTATATCTTTGCAACAGATTTAATAATTGCAAGTGTAACTTAGTACTTGAGATGAATTATCATTTTGCCATCTACAAAGTAATGAAGATTCTTACAATAAATTTATCAATCTATAAATAAAGCAATTTTTTTTTAATAAGTAGAATTACTAGCTATCAAGTCTATTGTAATAGAAGGGTTGGCCATTTAACAAAAGAAGAGGGGGGGGGGAAGCACCTGCATAATCCAAAGTTTTGCAATTACTGATTTCCTATCCTATTAAATCAATTTTAAATTCTTTTTTAATACAAAATACAGCTCTTACTAATATTTTCAGACACATTTATATAAGTAATAATGCTTATTATGGTCTATGCTATGCATTTTAGAAATTTCTTGCAGAAAAGATGTGTGTAAAAAAAAAAAAAACATTATATATATATTTAAAGTGTTTTATATTACCTAATTTAATTGTAAGGCATCTACCCTATCAAACATAACATTTGGTATATTCATTTTTTGAATAAATCTTTGCATTAAATGTAGGATATTCTTACACAAATTATTTTAACATTTATTATTGTACATTGACAAATAGCTACAATAATATAAAAAAGAGATGTAAGATAAAAGATTAAATCTGTTAGTGCTGAATTTTTTAATATGTCAAATGTTTTGGAAAAATAAATCACTGTATATTTTTATTAATAATTATATATTCTCTAATTCCACAAAAATTTAGACTTTTCTTTTAAACACGTGCACTAATAATAATAGTAATAAATCACCAATATTTCCATATATTTCTTAAGAAAAAATTAATTTTAAATGAAATTAGTCATTTTCTTTATGAAAATAGGTTTTATTCTCAAAATTGTGTATAATCACTGAGTTTTTGCATATATAATTGCCTCTTTTGCCATATTAGAATTTTTCTTCCTACTCATATTTCAAACATAAAATAGAATGGTGTAGAAAATAAAATTTGTGCAGGTACAGCAGATCATGTGTAAGACAGCAAATGAATTGAGGGGGGAAAAAATGTTTCTAGCTTCAGATAAGGTTACAAGAATTAAAATTATCATTTTTGGCATCTGGCATTTTAATTTGCATAAATTTGATGAGGAAATATTCCACCCATTTTATTCATTTGGCAATATTTTGTACTACATGACAACCTATGTAAATGTTGTAGGATTTAAAAGAAAAATCAGTTTATATTTGAGTGCTGGATAAGTTTTAAAAGGCAAAACTCACCTCTGTCTTATACTGGGAATGGCTTTTATTAAAAAAATGTATGGTAGTCTTCATTTTCTTGAATTTTTTTTTTTAACAAAAAGGATTGATTTTAAATAAACGTAGTGTTCTCTTAAAAGCAATTAATTTAGATGCCTTGAGCTGTGACCATTTTTTATTTGCAATAGACATATAAAATAATGAGAAAATATAAAATTTGAATTAAAATAGAAAATATTTTTTGTACAAATAAGCATTATTGTTTCTTCAAATTAGTTTATCCACATTCTCTTGCTACTTAGTAAGCATAGATAAATTGTTTTATATCAAAATAATTATTGTTTTGTAGGTCGATGCTTTTTATATATAAAAACCGCAGAGAGAGCTGCCTATCCAGCTCGCTTATGGGAGAAAATAAAGTTATCCAAAAACTATGAAAAAGCTTTGGAACAAATTGATGAAAATTTACTCTACTGGCCTCACTTTATTCGCCACAAATGTAAACAAAGATTTACTAAGGTGACACAATATCTCATTCGTATGAGGAAGCTTAAGGTTGGAAGAACGTAAGTATGATTAAAAATTTTGAAAATGTATAACCAGCTTTACTTCTTTTTTATGATAACTTATTCACTTACATTAGAATGCTACTAAAATGAGCCCTGAAATATAGCAAATATTATTGAAATA